>JAATLQ010036431.1:0-38297 GCA_013421005.1 Heliconius erato x Heliconius himera | reverse complement strand
AGATCCACAATATGTGTCGCTCCTACACATATATTGCCTTTATAAGAAATTCGATCCTAAAAGATCGTGCCATCATAGACTTCGAATTATCACATTATATTTATTATACATTTGGTACGAGTCTTTATGTGCATCATATTTATTTGTACCGTAGTACTTAAGAGTTCGACTCGACCGCTGCCTTCCGAGCATCACCACCACCTATATATACGGAACGACGGTCGCGACACTCGGGACGAGAATACACGAACGCGTCTCGATTAATATGATATTTAAAATATATAGTTTTTATTATTCATATTTAACTATGTTATTTATGTATATTGCCATGCATATTTTATTTTATTTATTTATTTATTTTTTTCTTATACTCAAGGTATATACTGTTACAATATATTTAATAGTTTGCTATGATATAGATAAGATGTAAATATCTCAAAAATAGGGAAGAAAGTAGGGAACGGAGTGTCTTAACACTACACGTAATCATATACATAAACTATGAAATGCAACAGGTTACTTTTAGCACTTAGAAACTTCATTTCTGTGCTCCAAGGGACTATAGACCTGGATATTTGCTAGACAGACAGCCAGCTGGACGTAATATCAGATTAATGCAGCGCTTATTGGAAAACTTTTATGTTGCAAAAGTTGTCACTTTCTGTTGGAATGCCATAAAAATATATGAAGAAATGACATTTATAGTTTATTTTATATGTGTTATTTATATATTTCAATATTGTAATTTATTTATTTATGACTTATATACAAACGTACATTTAATTGAATTTATGTATTTTATGGTAAGTATTCGTATTTAGTTTATTTATATGAAAGGTATTCTAACATAAGATGTTCTAACATTCATACCTACCCTCTTGTCGACGGCATATTTTACATATAACAGTCGATGCTTGCCACTCGATGCGCTTTATATACGTTCCATTGTTTTTTCGGTTATTTGTTAATATTATTGTAATTTTTGTGTTCTCTTTTATATATATGTTTGTGTTTGACTATTATATAAACAGTGTCGTGATCTACTATGTGTGTCCAAACTATATGTACTCTAAAGTGGTGTTGAATATACTCAGAGTGAACCGTGAGTAGACTTTTTATTCATCTCCATCAACACTACAGGTATGTAGCAATTAGTTCTACTTTCACTCTATTCCACATCGCGTAGGTTGACTGAGGGAACCTGGGAATCTAGTGTTAAGATACTTCATTCCCATTAAGACACTTCCATTCTCTACTTTCCGCCATTTTCCGCATTGCGTGTTGAGTGGCGGATTTTAAGTTTTAATATTTTACTAGCTTCACAAATATAGAATTTCGTATATATGACGGTAAACAGAGAAAACCTGGTGTTAAGTTAACTCACTTTTCGACTACCTGATTTTAGAGATATTGCGTGTTCTTAATGCCACACTTAACATGTATTAACCTCCGCCATGTAACGACATTTTCCCAAACCCCGTAACTGTAACCGCGGTTCGATACATTAAATATTTTCCCACCTTCTTAAACTATGATTAATTGACAAAATTACATGAAATTATTTTTTTTCTCATTACAAATGAGTATCGGTGGCGACGCGGTCCTTAACACGTGGTTAGAGGCCGGTCGTGGCGCAGCGGAACGAGGTGTGACTGCAGAACTGACTGGTTGTGGGTTCGATCCCCACTCGAGGAGATGAAATATTTACTTTAATTTATATGTAGGTTGACAGAGGGAACCATTCCTATTAAGACACTTCCATTCTCTACTTTCCGCCATTTTCCACATTGCGTGTTGAGTGGCGGATCTCAACGCCGCGCTTTGCTTTATTGCCAGACCGAAGACATATTAAATATGTCGTCTCTACGAATGAGTGTCTGACCCACAAACGTTATTGTTTGTTTATTGTGTTTATGTGTGAGTCACGCTCACAGTTGCACGCTTGTGCAACATAAAAATATGTTTTGAATTTCAACCAGTGATTGTTGACATTAGTGTGTTCAACGAAAGAAACGCTTCAGCTTTATTTATTTATTTATTTATTTATATATGGTCCACCAACAGAATATACACATTACATGAAAAAATACACAAGTTAAATTAAAAAAGAAATACATTGCAGAGTGTTATTCCCCTTATAGGTAGACACAACATGCACCAACACTATACTTGTTATTTACATTTTAGATATTAACTTTAATAATATTACTAAATAAATTTAAGCTTTATATAACTATTAAAGAAGATAGACTAATGGGATCAAATTAAACAACAGTTTTAACAAAAAAAAATCAACAACTAACCGAACGTGATAATAGATAAAAGAATAAAACAAGTTAAGAGAGTGAGTCAATAGCCTTGCAAGTATTTGCTAATTTTTTGCTTAAACTTTCCAAGAGCGTCGTACGTCGTCGTGCGTTATGATATTAGTATAGAAGTACAGATACATAAAATCCGTATAACAATTTGAATGAAATGGGGTCAATAGTATAATTTACTCTCGAGTAGGGTTTACCTGAGAGAGAGAGAGAGAAAGAGAGTGCTCTAAGAGAGCTCCTGATCTTGTTTAGTAAGATATACATTCGAAGCTTTCGTTTCTCGTATCTCTAGAAAGTTTATCAAAATAAACACTTTGCTTACATACATATACATAATACGAGTATATAAATAAAAATCAAACGGCCGCTTGTGGCGGAAGGAGTTTTCTTTAAAAATATATTAAATGTTCATTGGCATTATAATAATAAATACAGATCTCCGTTCCAGCTCAGTTCCGCTTGTATAATTACAAGTCAACGGCATTTAAGTTGACACTTATTTTGTATGAAATTAAATAACCAACAAATGTAAATTTGTAACTATGTTTCCTTCGTGATTATCTATAAATTTTCGTACTTTTTTTCTGTACTTGTTTTGTGTGATGTTTTCAGTTTAAACCAAAGTTTAAAAATTTAGATCACCGGGGACGGGTTGATCATTTTTTATCCGGATGACATTCACATAAAGTCAAAGTTGAGACCATCGTAGCGCATGGCACAAGAGTGTGACTGTAACGGGACAGTTGTGGGTTCGATCCTCACTCGGGAGAATTAATTTTTATTTATTAATATTTTAATTTCTTCGTGGCGTTGATTTCCGCTACTCAATAAGAAGTGCCTCAAAAAATTCACACTTATCACTAGGTGTTGTAGGTATCTTAACTTCACTCTCTGCCTAGTCGGCTATATGAGGGATGTGGCTCGATGCTGATTTTTAGGGTTTCGTACTTCTAAAGGAAAAAGTCCTCCCGTCCTTCCGTCCGTCAACCGTCTTTCTATCTGTCAAAAGCCTTTATCTCAGGAACGCTTGGAGATATCGAGTTGAAATTCGAACCATATACTCAGGTCTATAAGCACTTGATTTCCTGAAAAAAAATGTATTTCTACATTTACTTAAAAAAGATATGGCCGTTTATACTATCTAGTTCAGGAAATATCTGAAAAAAAATATTACAGCAGCATTTATATTGTATTGTATAAATCGTGAAATAATCGAATCCATGATTAAATGCAAAGTACACTTAATTTGTTTTAGATTAAGGACAAGCAAAGAGAAACTACTGTCAAGATCAAGTTCGCGACGAACTGATGTTCGAGATGTCCGATGTCGAGTAACACAACTCAGGCAGTCGTCATTTGATTGTTAATTCCCTCGAGTCGGGATCTAACCCATAGCCATTGCGTTTACAATCATATACAGTCGTATCGCCACAACGTCCGAAGGTATCTAGGTCTAGATGTCTTTGTCTTCTAGGTATGACAGAATGATGAAATTTACGAATACATCCACACATTATAATATATTACGCTTGAACACGAGCTCGTATAGCACTCACAAGTTTATTTTGTTTGAAAAAATCACTTCCATTTTTGGAAAAAAAAAGTATTAGGCTTTTACAGAGTAGTTAAAACTGTGGTTTCATTTAAAGTGGTGCTGACAAAAACACCCTGTATATAGGTACATCAGAGTGGCGCGAGCGGACGCCCGCGGTCGCGGCGACTGACTCCCAACATAATCTGATTACTGCGAAACTCAATTAAGCCCCGTTATTTATGATTCACATTCAAATTGATACTGATTTTAGCTGACGATCAGTTAAATGCCGTTTGACTGTAAATTCGACGGTTATGGGTTCGATTTCCAATCGGTAGAATGAATTATTAACTCTTAACACAAGGTTTACTCTTCTTGCTATATGCAGGATAGAATTTAATGCTGAAACAAAAATAAAAACAAACAGATATTACCGCAAAACGTAACACGAAAAAAATACTCAATTCTATATTTAATGATAATATTAAATCCAAATAAAAAATGGATTAGTTCATTAAAACCACATCGTTTCACCAAAAAATTGTAACTCTACGCAAATACTGATGCATTTTTACTTTTTGAAATAAAGTTAAAGCTTTAGAAAGAAATTAATGGAAAAAAAGAGACTTTTAAATGGATTAGAATCCTTAATTGCTCCGAGTCACTACAGTATTCATGAAGCGACACTCCTCCCCCCCTGCCCTCTTTCCCCTACCAGACCCACCCCCGGGGAACCCCCACGATCTCTAATCGATGGGACAATTACTGCAACAGCCTTACGCCACGGTTTCTCGCCTAAATGCTTTAATTAGTCCTCCTCTGATCGCTATTCAGAACGAGTTCTTTTATTCTTTTGTGTCTTTTGGTTATTTATTGCAATTTTGCGTTGAATATTTTATAGTTTTTTTGGTCGAACAGTAGTAGTAGGATTCAAAAGTTGTACATATTTTTCTCTTATTTGTATGTATTTATACACAAGATGTCCTTGTGTTTGTCCATACGCCATCCGTTGTCTGGAAAAGATCGCACTCGATGTCCAGATCGGACAAAATCTTACAAAAGAGTGTGATTGACGATATGTTTCTGTGTTATTTTTTTATCTCTGTTTTCTATTTTTTTATAAAAGTTTTTGTAATAATAAAAAGACCAAGCCACATATTGTAAATAAGGCACAGTATTTGTGACGTTAGGTCGTCAACGTGGGTTCAGGGCGTGTAGAGTTAGAAACCTGTCCTTAGTTTGAGGAGAAGGAAGATAAAAGTTCGTCCTCAATTACCCGACAGCAACTAATAATAATATTTACTTGATCACTTCATACAACACGAAAATACAAATACACAAATCTAATATTTAACGACGACAAGCCACAACTAAGTACTCTGTAGATATTGGAACTCATATTAATTAATTAACTAGAGTGATTATTCCGCAATGGTTACAATTTAATTAAAAGGACTGACAATTTACTTTCAATGTAATAATATCGCTACCGGCTACGCTATAGCCATGTTAAAGATATTATGGGTACGTAGTGCAAAATTTATTAGATAGTCTCTATATGACTGTCACTTTTACAAAACTTCTTTTTTCTGTTTGTTTTGCTTCTCGCTAAAGCAGGATAGAGCTTCAGAATTATTATGTAAAAACAAAATAGCCTCACGCTGTAACACGCACAAGCTAGGTTAGGCAGAGAGAACGTGGGATCCTAGTGTGATCCTAGATCCTACACTCCGTACTCATTAAAATACTTCCGTCCCCAACTTTCCACCGAATTCTTGAGACCAGTCACCAGAGCCAACCCACAACCATCGCGTCAACTGTTGCACACTTGCGCCCCTGCGCTATGACGATCCCAAGGTCTAGTCAGTGAGGTAATATAAACAACTTAAAGTTGTGTATGAATACATTCTAAGTAGTCTACACCTTAATTATTGTTATTGTAATTCCTATGAGTAATTCCTAGAGCTTTCTACCAAACAAACTCTTCAGTTTTATAATATTGGTATCGATAGTGTCGAAGTACAGATATAATAGCATACAAAATTAATAGAGAAATTCAGACTTGTAGTTTATAATTTAGGTATGAAAATTTTATTTAAAGATAGATCTTAGAATTGAAAGAGGTTTATAAGTACGAGCCTAAAAGAGGATTATCCAAAATTTTACGTCTTAAGCCTCAAATAAGATAAACTGGCGCGCGACGACTCGGAAATTAGAATAAATAAAATATAAATGACTTTTTTGAGTTCAATACACAAGTTATAATAAGAAAGTTCACAGCTCACTGAATATCTCCAAAGCCACACAACAAAAGAAATGAATTGGAATTTTCCAAACAGATTATATTATAAAATATTCCATGCATTTAGTTTCCATTTTAACGCGTTTCTATGTAAGTCAGCCGTAGGTAAATCTTATTACTAAGTTTCTTATGTTTCTTACACTATACAAAAAAATGTCGCAGTATATAAACCTATACTAATATTATAAACCCGAAGAGTTAGTTTGGTTGGACGTGCTAATGTCAGGAACTATGGGTTCGAAATAAAAATTATTCTTGTATTGGATAGTCCATCTTTCAAGGAAGGCTATATTATTATTTATTATACTTATTATGTCTTAATAGTTTGGATGTCACCCACGCTCGAACCGTTAAAGACCCAATGATTTTTTATGATGGAGAGTGTTCTGGGGAACTGTTGGACCACAAGGTCAAATATCATCCACATCATCTGGATACGTAACAATCCACTACAATACGGTTTCGTAGGAACTTCCTTCCACGCGCCACGCAACTATGGAATGACCTACCTGCACTAACTAGTTTGCCTTATCTTCATTCTCTATTAATATTTTAAAATACTAATAACAAAAATTTTAAAAAACCCTTAAATAATCGTAATCGAAGTGTTATCAGACCGCGCGCTTCCTGTGAAAAGCAATTTCCTCGAGGCTCTCGACTCGGCTTGAACATTTCAAAATGAAAGATTTCAGTTCTTATCTATAATTGAGTAGCAACACGATTTCGGTGTGGGCCTCCAGATATAACAGATATAACATTGAAGCAGAATAATGAGCTTTACGCTGTATACAGCAAGTGAGGCAGAGGAAACGTTAAAGAGGAAGAGTTAAGACTGTCAGTTCCTCAATTTTTGAAAACTTAAATCCACGCTTTATTTTGTTACAATAGCTTAATCACAAAAAAAACAAAATTAAAAATGGCACGGACCATCAAAATCTAAACTCTCAAAAATACTTTAAAATCCCAGGGGGATCTTAAATCCCTTCATTCATAGTACGAAACCCTACTTATTGGTACGCTTTTTTTAAATAAAATCATCTCTATATTACAATGATGTAGACGTTTATTTAACAAAGTATCGGTGGTTAATGTATATAAAAATTACAATGTCAGTAATTTCATTTTGGAGGCCTGGGCGAGAGCTTTGAAATTCATTTAGTATCTTATAAGAAGGAACATTTTAAATATAATTATGTCCTAACACAGACCGTGTTCAAAGACGGTCTTTCATTTATTTAGACAGTGCGATACCTTTTTCCAATATTACCAGATTAAGTTAACACTATACTATAATGTATACTTTTTTAACTCCACACTGTATCCCGGATATGATGTTGGCAAAAGTAACTCAGTTAAAAACTAGTTAAATAGATTGAAAAAAGAGAATGAAAGATCTTGATAAGTCATATGATATCTGTACCTGTACAGTAAAATGCATTAATAGTAACTATCACTTTTTATAGTAGAAATTAGCTTTTAATAAGTTTTTTATTAGATTAGTATCTTTGTTGAAATTATACATTTTTATCCAAATTTGTAAAATGTAGATCGACTCTCTGCACGACTAAAGCGACGACGATGTATAGTAGAGATGCATGCTCATAGCCAGGAGCGGTGGTAATAAACAATATATGGGTGTCTAACGTCGTCGTCGGTGTCGCAGTCACCGGCTTATGAGATTATGTTGGTGCTTAACTAGATTGCTTCTACACATCTACGTTAGTTTCAATATTACCATTTAAAAGGTAATTATAACCAAAGCCTAGTTACGTATAGGTGTCATTTCGATATATGTTCTTAATATATCATACATTAAAAAACCGGACAAGTGCGTGTCGGGCTCACCCACTGAGAGTTCCGTACAAATATTGGAGGTCTAGAGGTTTTTCCGAAATTCAAGCTTAGCTTAGCTAGAATCCTTTCATCTGATACGTTACTTAAACTATACTTCTTTAATACCAATTTTAAGGCTGAAAAATTATCTGAGGTAATGTAATTCATATGGAAATTGTAAGAGTAAAATTAATAATGCCGTAAATGCATTTTTATTTTTATGATTATTACTAAAAGATAGAATATATATATATATATATACACATATATCTTAACACCGCGTTCCCTCTATCTATCCTGACATAAGGGAAAATGTTCCCTACAGGTTTGTATAGTTATGTAATTTGATTGTGTTAAAAAAGTTGAACTAGGCATTAATTGAACATATCTTTACAAATTAATGAAAAATGATGTCAAAAGAAAATGCTGAAACTCTAAAGTAGTAGTAGTATTTTTAAATAACAAGTTAAGTATATTATTTTAAAGTTAATGTATTATTTTTGAACGTCTAACCTTTATTGACGTCGCGGAGAGGCTCAACATAATGTATTTATAAGATTACGCCAAAAGGTTTACTTAGAGGCTCTTAATAAACTCACATTATCTAAAGTAGGTAAATGTTTCCAGAAAAATTGCAGCAAATGTTTTAATTAACCCAAATGTCCATACTAATCTATAATAATATTATTAAGTTAAAGTGTAGTAAAATTCCAGGAACTACTAAAAAAAGTCGAATGAAAAAATATTTTTGTATTGAATAATCCAGCTATGTTACAGTCACTACGTTCCTCACGCGGAACGAAGTGAAAGAACGACGCGCTTTGTATTGTATACCAGAGCGGGGAAATGAAAGTCATTCAGTACCTTTAGTGGGCATCGGACCCGTAACCGCCGCGCTTACAGTCCGACGTTGTGCTGCTTCACCGTATATTATAAAAATGATAAAAAAAAATCCATGTAAATCTTCAAATCGCATATTTACATCACAACACCGTTTCTCAAGCTCACATAAAATAAATACCTAAACCATCCACAGCCACACTTACTAACCACTAATCCAAGGAGACTTGTCAAAATTCATTATTATCTATCCAAAATTTCGCGTTATTTTCCCGATTCCAGGAATTCCCCGAACAAATTACCTCCAGGCTATGATTCAATTTAATATTCCGACGTTACTGACAATTTAATATTCCCTTTTACAAATCTGGTGGAAGGCGAATGTAATAAGCAACGAGACCGATATTACATGACTGGTAGTTGGTTATTTGTTAACGTCAAAATCAAAGCCTATATTTATTATCTGTTGTCTTTAAATTATTGTAGTAATTTGATAGCTATCTTTAATATGTTATTTTTTGAATATTCTTAAATATAGATCATTCGAGCCAGTATTTTCCAAAATTAGAGCATTCTCCCAAACAAACTCTTCAGCTTTATAATTACATTAGTACAGAATAACAGGTAGCAAATAAATTTTCACCATAAATAAAAAACTAAATCACAGACCCTTACCCAATCTCGCCAAAACTAAACTTATATAAAAAGTAATAGAATATCGTAGGCTCTTGGGAGAACACTCAATAACTGGTTTGATTTTATAGCACAATTCATACAACTCTATTTTGATATGAAGCTATTTTTTTCCCCTTAACGACTCTTCCAGCATAGCAGAGTAGGCAGAAGGAAGTTCCTCCATTTTCAAAGTAATGAAATCGAATAAATTCGAAAGAATAAAAACAAATTATTAATAAATAAATCGGGTATTCAGTATTTTAAAAACATTTTATGTTGAAACCTTTTGCAATTGGTCCTTTTTTTATTCTTAGTTAGAAGCAAATTCACTCTATGGAGCGGTTTCCGTGGCTCTTCCGTAGGCGCTTTGTTTACAACAATAGTTTGCCTTCTGAAATAACTGAGAATTACATTTTCCTAAATAGCCATGCTATGAATTTGATGATTTATCATTTGGTTGGGAAGTGATAAGCATTATACAAAGCTGTAGGAAACATTTTAGTGATAGAGATAGACTGAGGGAACCCGGTGTTAAGACACTCCGTAGCGCGCACCGCCACAATTCGGGGCATTGCATGTTAAGCGCCGAAATATAAAACTGTGTTTTGCCTAGGGTATAACAGGGTAATAAAAATTATTTATATAATATAATCATTCCCCAAAGTGGGAATCAAACCTAAAGCCATTACGATTATAGCATGTGTATATTTTTAACCGACTTCTTTACGACGTATTTTTTTTAAAAGCTAGTGCTTTTTTGGTCCATTTCTGACAATGGTATCAATAAAAAATATAATTATACTGATAAAATCATGATAAAGATAAAGTAAGATCATGAAAAAGTCCTGATAAAGTTATTGTATATTTTTTACATTTTATGAAGTGTCATTAATGAATGAAGTGTCATCAAGAAAGAAAAATACTTTTTAGAAAACATATTTGTATTAAACTACAATAAGCAAGTTTTATAAATAAGTGCTGACGCAAGCAAACTACAACTTGTCAACATTTGTGTCCCGGTGACCTGCGAGTACGAGTACATTCCTTAAAATGGTACACAAACGTCGGTAGGCGATTTGCACTTGACCGGTTTGTTTACTATATTTCATTGTATTTCAAATTGTTTTTACACATAGACATTTCCGTAGTTTGATATTATAAGAAGAGTCACAGATTTTTCCGATCACTCAGCATTTAAATGATATACGTATGCATAAAAATGAAATACGACATATATACGTATATATATGTTTGTACTTCTACTGTTGTATTTACAATAGTTGTTTGGAAATGATTTATTTTTATTTTCTCGCTCTGATAATATGTCACTCAACGCATAATGTCTCAAGAAAAGAGGGATGCAAGGGGAACACTAACGTCACTAGGTTCCCCCTACCTTGCTTTATGCGGGATAAAACGTGAAACTGCAAAAAATATTGTTTAATAGCACAGCATAGCATGTATCCAGTGTGTCGCCATTAGTGTGGACCTTTCTGAGACTGCATCGTCTTTATGATTCAAGGCACGTCTAGAGATCCTACATACCCATTACATCAGCTGTGTAAATTACAATTATCCTTAACACTAACGGAACCATATACCTTTTGGGTATGTGTTCTGTGAACGAAACTTATAGCTGTAATACGGGAGACTCGAAACGAGGCATGTACAAATTATAATTAATTGATTGATTTGGAAACACATTAGATAAGAAGAAAATATTAAAAAGCAAAAAATATTTAAAAGCTTCAAGTTGTATCCCTCCTACAGGGGGAATCTAGTGTTAAGATACTGCGTTCCTCACTTTGGGATAAGTAATGGTAAATATTTTTATTTAAATGTAATATAAAGAAATCGCGGCATTAGGTTCCACTTCTTATTAAATAAAAATATTAAAATATAATGTTAAATATATGCTGTGTAATCCCGGCCTAGAATGGGATCATCCTGGTACTGGTAGTGTCGTAAGAGGCGACTAAGTACGTGTAGAGTCACGTCGCCAGCAATGGCAACACGCATGGGCAGATTCGACCGGATCGTTATCACCGACGTGAAGTAGTAGCTTTATGCCACTGCGTTTCGCATCAGGTAATGCCGGGCTCCGGCGCCCAACCGGTGTTGCACAGGGCCGTGGGCGGCGGTAGTCACTTACCATCAGGTGACCAGAACGCTCGTTTGCGTTGTCTTTTTCCATAAAGAAAAAAATTTTTTACAGTTAGTTTAGTTAGATACAGCGTGAACCTCAAAATATATAGACATTATAAAATAGAATAAATAAACACGGATTTCAATTTTTCCATTATCTCGAACAATATATCAGAGTTAGGCATTGGCTCTCAGCTTCATAACATTTCGTTTCAAAACTCGTTTTAGAATTTTACAAGATTTTGAGAAGATCAAAATAAATGTAATGTTAAACACGATACGTACACGTACGTCACGTAAAAAGCATGAGGACTCCCCGGAGGGCATGTATGAAGAGGTTGATGACAGTGGACGAGGCGAAAGAGGTATGTAGAGACCGTAGCGTTTGGCGCTCCGTTCTCTCTTCTACCCCGCTAGGAATAAAGCGTGAAGTTAGTTTAGTTTAGTTTTATAAATGTTCTTACATTTATACACTCTTGTGTAATTTGGCATCTAGTATAACACTTAGTAATGTGATTTGAAACTTTTTTTATAACACAAAAATTAACTTAGGAAGCTGAGAAGCTTAAGCTAACAAATCAAGACAAGGCTGTCTACTACTTACATTTTCACGTTAATAAATTGAAGTTTATTCTATTTTCTAAGTAAATTAGTCTCAAGAAATAACGACATCCTCTTCAGAGTAAAACTGACAACTTTATAGCGACTTTTCATTTAAATATAAGGAGCAGTTACAACTAATTATGATTTATTGTCTGTTTCTTAAATTCCTACTGTATCGACGCTACAGCTTATTTTCGGGACATGTTTGTTCCAGTGTTTAATAACTAACTAAATAAATGTTACGCTTTGTCAGTATGATTCGTATCATACATCTTTTTTGCCATTCTTTCATCACTCATTCGTTCGACATGTCCAAACCAGCTGAGAACGTTCTTCTTTATTCTCACCGTGACATCCTCGCTAGTACCTGCCTGTAATTCTGTGTACCTCATATCATCATCGCGGATTCGATCAGCTAAGCTGACTCCGCAGTCAAAGTTTATAAACAAATAATTTTGTATATATAAATAATATGTTGCATAATGTATACATTTAGCAGTGACATAGTTTTATTGTATTAAGATGCCAGTCTGCGCCCTATTAAATCGGAAAAACACTATAAATTGTCCCAGAAGTGAGATGTGAACCCATAAATATTGTCACAGTACACATAAATTTAAGAGCTAATATATAGGCATTCAACATAACTAGTGTTACCGTCAGTTTTTTTTTTTTATTTTTGTGGGAGTGGAAAACCATCTTACAAGTTATTTTCTTTTGTGGGAGTGACTGGGAATCGAATCCACAACTCCCCGTTTATAGTCAGATGGTATGCCTAGTTATTAACAAAATAAAAATTAAACGTCACACTGTAATAAATTATATATTTTATTAATCTTTTTCCGATCCTGCCATCAGGATAAATGTGTATAATATGGAAAATGAAAAATCTAATATTAGAATATTATCACTTTGTGAGTGTTAAAGTTACTCGTATTAACTCTGTCTATAAAGTTAATTATTTAGTTAGTAAAGTTGTTACTGCATATAATATAAAAAGGTTCTTAAAACATTTAATTTCATGAACATAATATCATGTCTTAACTTAGTTTACATGTGTTCAGTATATACTCATACATATTTCACTATCGTAAGGCTCGTTCACTGCTTGCAAGTTTGTACACAATTCTTCATGTGGTATTTATTGGCTTTATAGCTTGGCAGCATTGGCTATATATCATACACTGTGGCTTTGGTTTTATAGTAGAGTATTCTAAGGTAGTATGCTAATTATCTGTAATAATTTATTTTTATATTCTAAACGCCGAATGTTGGTCCTGTAGCAAGAAATCTGATAAACGTTCTCCAAGTGCAATGATAGCCGCAGCTGTATTACCACGAGGTAAGAGAGGAAGTGCAGAAGCATCGGCCACCCGGAGGCTTTTGATACCTTTAACCCGCAACCTTTCATCCAATACTCGGCCTAACGCTGCCGTGCCCACGGCATGTTGAACCGAATGAGTCGTGTGTCTTACGTAGCATTCCCAGTATCCGTCGGTGTCGAACTCAGGACAGCCTGGTAAACGTAACATTTGTATAGACACATTATATTTTTTATATACAGGCGTTTCTAAAGTATCCTTTATTATTTTTATTGAACGTATAATTTCTTGCATGTCTCTGTCATCGGCTAAGTAATTGGGTGTGATAAATGGAGATACCAGTGGATTTGAACTGGATAGCCGAACCCAGCCTTGAGATTTCGGACGCAGGACTACGGGAGATACGTTTATAAAAGCACTGTGCTCGTTGTCAGATATAACTTGCTCCATTATATCATCATTGTAAGCAGTGGCAGCTTGATAGATAGCCCGAGCTGGTTTCGCAATTCCTTTATCTGTGAACCCGTAAATAAACTGTGTTGTGGGTATTTCACACTCAGGACGATTATTTACCAACATCTTCGTTGTAAAATTGTAACAATTTGTGTTAACGAAAGCAGTCACATCTGTCAAACTATTTGATGCAAGAGGTCCGCTTCTTGTAGACAACCATTGTAGTGCTTGATACCCTTTAGATGCAATAGATAGGGGATTTAAAATCGATCTGACTTTGTGATCTACCTTAATATTTATTAATGGTAGTACGTGATCTGTCATTCTGTCACCAACAGGTAAATCTGCCTTAACAGGAATGCCGAATTTTTCCAAATGTTCTTTAGGTCCCACACCTGACAACATAAGTAGCTGCGCAGTGCTAATGGTGCCAGCACTCAATATTACCTCGTGCTTTGCAAACACACGTAGGGTATTATTATAGCCTCTGGTAACCGTCACACCTTGGGCAACATTATTGTTATCAATAATAATACCACTGCATTGACTATTTTTTGCGATTTTCAAACGCCTTTTAACACTTTTACGGTTTAGGTAAGCTGTGGCTGTACTAACTCGTTCGCCCTTTGAAGTGTAACCAAATACTTTAGATACTCCAATTTGAGATTGAGCATTTACATCTGGGTTATACGGGAAATTCAATGATTTCATTCCTTCTATTATTCTTTCATGCCAGGGATTTCCAGAATTCTCAAAATAGCTAATAGGTACGATGCCTGATGTGTTATGATATGATTGGGACGATCTCGGAAGGCGTTTGAGGTCTTTTAAGCCTTCAAATCGCAGAAAATAAGGTTCTATATCTTTCCAAGTCCAGCCCGTCATATTAAAATCATAATCTTCCCTGTTGCCTCGCGTGTACATCATATAGTTAATACTCGTAGAACCTCCTAAACATCGTCCACGGGTGAAACGACAGCGTTGATTTTTAGATCCCAAGCACGACTTGTTATTAGATACCGTATCGTAATTCCAGTCCATGGAGGTACCGGCAAATGAAAACGTTGCTCCTGGTACCTAAAATCAATTATCCTTCTTTGTAATAAAGTTCATAAATATATAAACACTAGCAGACCCCGCGGCTTAAAATTATTTTCGGTTTTCAATAAGATTATTAAGAAAATATAAGCTTAAAGAAAGAAGGCAAAAATTAAAATAAGTAGAGATAAACCTTATTATTTGAAAAAATATCTAACCAACTAAAATGAAGAAAAATAATATGTAAATATTATTTTAAAAAAATATTAATAAAAAAACTACACAAAATGTGTGACTATTATATTCATTTTAATAAGGATAAATACCAAATTATAGAAATTAAATTACGAATAACCTGATAAATTTAAATTAAATATATTAAAATGGTTACTGTGGCTCAACCGTCAGAGATACACTTGTACCATCTGACTATTTAATAGATTTTTTTAGGACAATATTTTTGTAAAACATTATTTTTGTGTCTCACAAGGTTGAATCAGCGCACGCACGACTTTTTCTTAAAACTACAAAAATCCTTGTTTGAAAGGTATTTAGATATATTAGTATATACAGAATGGAAGTGTCAGCGCTCCTTTTACGAGAACAGGAAATAGGGTAAAATATTTTAAGCCCATACCTAAACAAATTAATTAAGATACCTCAACAGCTTAGACGTAGGATTTTTTTTTTATTTCACTACAAAAATACTACTAAAGATGAAGCATTTTGAACTTTGCCGCCTATATGAACGACTCGATTTCGAAATGAGGCGTATGTGGCGGTTTTCCCTTGATGACTTTATGTGTGCGTGCGTCGTTCTTCACAAATTACGTTTTATATTACAACAATAATCTTATTATTTATTTTGTTTAAAAAAATCACTTTTTCATTTTTGGGAAAAATAAAAAAAAATGTATTAGGCTTTTATAGAGTAGTTAAAATTGTGGTTTCATTTAAAGTGGTGCTGACACTTCCACCCTGTAAAAAATAGTAATCTATGTCCATCCTAAGACCCTCAAGTATCTCTATATGAAATTTTATCACAATCGGATTAGTGATTTGGCCCTGATTACGTCACAGACAGACATACAGAGGTACATACTTTTAAATTTATGCTATAGGTATGGACATACAACCTATAACTTAAAAATACATGTACTATGGAAATAATATTTCACCGTCGTAGAGGCCGTAATAGTATACCTATTTATCATAGTATACCTTAGTAAGTACATGCGGATCTCCTCCAGCTTCAACTAGTAGTACATTAAGACCGGCCATGGTGAGACGCGCCGCCACCACACTTCCCGCCGCTCCTGCACCTACCACGATGTAATCGAACTCGTCACCATCTAGTAAAAATATATTTTGGGAGAAAAATAACATTAATCATATTTTACGGCTTTAAAGTGAAATTGTTCTACACTAAAAAAATTAAATTAAATTAGCTTCACGCTGTATCCCGCACACAGCAGGGTAGGCAGAGGGAACCTAGTGTTAAGACACTCCGTTCCCCACTTTCTGCCGAATTCTGGAAGCATTGTGTGTTGAGTGGCAGAACTCAACGCCGCGCTTAGCCTCGACACCAGAGCGAAGAAATGGAAATATAAATTTAAGTAAATATTTCATCTCCTTGAGTGGGGATCGAACCCACAACCAGTCAGTTTTACAGTCACACTCTGTGCCGCTGCGCCACGACTGGCCTAAGGATAGAAGAATATTGCGTTTTATTTATTTTTTTATCCGCTCTGGTAGGCGAATCGCGGCATCGAGTACCATCACTCAACGCGCAAAGTCTTGAGAATGTAGCGGAAAATGGGGAACGAGGTGTCTTAAAACTGGTGGCTAACAAAAATGGCCTATATCGATGCTAAAAAAACTTAATAAAATGAAGAATTATTTTTTAATAACGATTATAGCCATTAAATCTAAACTATAATCATTTAAAAGTAAAATCACATTTACCATATATATTATCCCCGAAATATGCATTTCCACCGCGAGTAGCGTCTTTGTCGGCGAGGCCGCTTATAGTACCGTTAAGGCATATCGCCGCCAGTACTGCTAACGCTGCAAGTTAATACGATCTAATTAAATCAGTTCAAATCCTGCGTGGTACAATTTTGAATGACCTAAATATATTATAGAGGCCAGTCGTGGCGCAGTGTCACAAGACGACACTGTAAACACCACAGGCTATGGATTCGATTCCCATTCGATAAAATGAAATATTTATTATTTTCGCTTCCTCGCTCTGGTAACGATTCGAAGTTCGGCGTTGAGTTCCGCCGCTAGTAACTGAATTCATAATCTGTTGCGTTTATAATAACATGCTTTTGGCCCTGTGCCACGACTTTTGATTTCTCGTCTCGTCGATTTAACCCTACATAGACCCAAGCCAAAAAACGGAAATAAAAAAAAACAGAATACAAAAACAAAATATATCAAATAAAACGATCGAAGTAGAATTTTATTTTATTTAAAATAATAATTAACAGAATAATATATTATTAAAGCACATTATTATCTTAATGAACAAAGTTTTCTTTTGAAGATTTTTTTTATGAAATATCACAAGTTAGTAGACAAAAGTTTAACCAAGCAAAAAGTATTAATTAATATCTTACAGTAGAAAGACATCAATCAATACATAAGTTCAGTAAAGATACATCGATACCAGAGGCGGATCCAACCATCGAAAAAGTACAACCACCTTAAATCGGCCAAGTGTGAGTCCGAGTACGAACTTATTTATGCGCAGCTTTCTAGCATAAATAGTTGCATTAAAACAAACTATAGGCTACAATCGTCAGCCTATCTAGTGAAGGTGTAAGAAAACCAAAAAATGTGACGTCATAAGTCACTTAGGATTGTCAATTAGACAAGCGTGCCCACAACGGTGGTTCCGCTTATAGTATTATTAAATACCACTATTAACGTTTAACTAAACTAAGGATATCATAGATACAGCTTGAAAAAACATAACAGAAAAATTATAATTATAAATTACGTATAGAATACAAACCGATAAAATCCCCCATACTGCTCACTTCCTTATTTATACACACTTTAATTGGTTTTTTAAATAACTTGACAGCTCGTCAACATTCATCCAGCAAGCTAGCAACAAGCACAAACTCCTGATCTACCTGAGTTCGTTATATATACAAAGCTTAAACATAAATCTGTTTGTAATCTTCCCGAATATGTGAAGCTGTGATCTACTCAAGGCTAAGATTATCGTCTTTAAAGAGTCTTAACGAAACAGAATTGAAATGTATTATGAGGCGCACAATTAAAATGTATTTATATGTATGTACATTACTGAATGTTTTTTTTTTATGTAAGAGTTAAAGTCAATGTTAAATAATTTAATGCAAAAAAAGAACTTACATGCTCAAGGACGTCGCTCACGTTTATTTTGGTGGACACACGCGTTAGTGAGAGTATCTTATTTTAGTATTTTATTTTAAAATGGAAGAAGTTGCAAGTTGTTCAAAAATCTTTATTAACAAGGTTTGGTTGTAGTTAGTGTTGGTGTTCTTTTACTTGTAGTCTTATTATAAGGTAGGTTAGTTTATTAAAGGTTAATATGGATTCTGACCGTCCACTTGGATGGATGGATCCTAGTAGTAATATACAGACATCTTTCAGAAAAAAGCAAGGTGGGTCTTCAACTCACATTCTGAAAATTATACTTTTAATAAAAAAAAACTATTTTTGGCTACACTTTCTATCCAAAACCCTTATGTTCACCATTCTTATCTTATATCCCAAAAACATATATCAAACAAAAGTTCTTTCTTAGTGTACTCATATGGGTCGAGGAAAACCTCTAATCCTGCAGTTGGAACTTCACTTAAAGCAATTAAATTAATTAATTAAACACAATACAATTAATTAAATTCGGTCAGTTTGTTCATGAACATATGATTACTGATATCACAAAGAATGGAATTCAAAATCTTGGGCGTAAAAAAATAAGCATCCAATTTTCAATTGCTACTGCAGCGAATTCTTTTCTCTCAAACTCAATTCTTAGTCTATGTAAGTATGTGGCAATTAGTCCAACTTTTAACATTTCAAGAATAGGTATTAAAAGAGAGGTTCTAGTTGACTTCTCTTTAGATAAATTGGTTGAATCTTTAGAATTTCTCTCTGAATGTTATCAAGTTATGAAAGGGTGTCAGTGAGAGTGTGACTACATGGATCCCGACTCAGTCGGTTGAAGTTACATTCCCTGGACAAATGTTGTCAGAAAGGGTCTTCTCGTATCATTCGTGTTGAACATCCAGTGCTTAAATTGCTATCCATTTGGCCATACAAATTTACAGTGTAGATCTCAGCCTGGGTGATATAGATGTGGCCAGTCTTACTGTGGTAATGCATGTGACATACCTAAAGAAAACTCTATACGCTTATTTTGTGAAAGCAAGCATTTTGCCACTGATAAGGAGTGTCCTGAGTTCAGAAAATTTGGCTATACATCGCTTGATAAGAACGTATGGCTTAGTGGTCAGAACGCTGGGGCGGTTCGCAAAAAGCTCAATAATAATTCCCGCTTCGTCCAAATGTTGTATTTTTTATAAAAATATACAGCACAGTGATAGGTCACTTCACCGGTGAGCCAAATCACCCCTTTCTGTTACGAGAAAGATACAGATATTTATTCAGAAACAAACATGAATTCCATTGACAAAAATATTATATATTGTAGTACACTTGACTCCTCACTTCTTATATAATGATATCTTTTTATATTCTATCTTATGATAAATACTACTGGTGTATGTACTAGTCGTCGGGCGCAACTTTCGTATTACATGGACCTTAAAATATAAAATAAAAAGCCAGCCCAATTCTGTTCCGGTACGCATTACAAAAAAATTATCTTTGATCTATCCTCTGGACTCCCTTGAATCATTCTGCCTATAGCCTCTGGACTCCCTTGAATCATTCTGCCTTAGTCAAAATCACATTTGAGTCTGTTGGGTAACTTAAGGGATCTAATGTTACATCAGAGGGAAGCGACTTTATTTGACAATGTATTAATGATACTGGAGGTCAACAAATATCATGAGGATCCCTCGGAGAATAAAATAAAATATCTCGACATCTCTACGGAAACGATAAATCACGGGACATCCCATTTGACTTTATAAAATGATAAATTGTAGAGTTCATCTTTTTTCATTTTATATTTTCATGGTATGAATGTTTCGAGATAGAAGATATTAAATATGTGGCAATTTTATAAAGCATATATATTAAATCTATTCCACATATTAAGTGATATTTTCGTAAAATTTAACAAACCTTTCAATCGATATTTTTCTACTTTGAAGGTAAGATCTGTCAAGAAAACATTTCCTTCGCGTTACCTAACTAAAACTATGAAGCGTGTATGTGTGAATCGTGTCTTCAAGCGATGCTTGGTTGGAAGTATAACGAACGAACGAACGGCAGAGGGATCCCAGTCTTATGACACTCCCCCAGGCTTTGTAGTATCAAATTTATAATACATTGCGAACCTTTATTATAACCGTGTATGCGTATCCATAAAAGATAAAGAAAAAAGTTTTGGGAGGCGATAATTTGACGAAGTTATGGTATATCCATCGCAGGTCGGCGGCGGTGGCGCATGGTTACGGGAAATATTTGTGCCACGAAGCGCGACGGCCTCGGACAAAAAATATTAAACTTGAAAATAATAAAAATATTCATAATTATTGTATTGAGGCCCGGTCAGTTGCGGATTCAGTTTCCACTCGAGCAAATGAAATATTTAATACTTTACTTTCTAGTAACGAGGCAAAGCATTGAGTTCCGCCACTCAGCACCAAATGTCTCCAGAAATCGGTGGAAAATGGAGAAAGGAAGTATCTTAATGCGAAATAGAGTGTCTTAGCATTAGTCTCCCCGGTTCCCTCTCATTACCCTGGTGTGTGCGGGTTATAGCGTCAATCAAAAAAAAAATCCAATCA
This sequence comes from Heliconius erato x Heliconius himera, assembly GCA_013421005.1. Classification (NCBI taxonomy): domain Eukaryota; kingdom Metazoa; phylum Arthropoda; class Insecta; order Lepidoptera; family Nymphalidae; genus Heliconius; species Heliconius erato x Heliconius himera. Next base: position 17,250 of record JAATLQ010036431.1, on the reverse strand, counting down.
GAAATGTATCTACGCCGCAGTTTACCTTGATACCTTGATAGAATGAAGAAATGAAGATATAGATTTAAATAAATATTTCGTTTTCTCGAGAACTCTCCAACTCGGAAACGTCGCGTTACAGTCAAACCCTCTTTTCCCTGCGCCACAACGTCCACAGGTGTATCTATGTTAATAATATAATCTCAAAAACTACTGATTTGACTTAAAAAATGTTGGATGCGTTAGATAATCCCTATATCGAGAAACGCATTAATGAAAAAAATATTAACACAAAACTTATATATTTGTATTTGATCAAACGGACGAAGCCGCAGGTAAAAACAGGCTAGTTTTAAATATCCTTGCTAGTCCCGTCAAGTACTGGTCGGCAAAACTGTGAATTTTATACGTTTTCTTAATAACTATACATTTTTTGTCAGTATCTAACAATTTAATATCATAATTACAGCAATTACAAATACAATTCACCACACTCAGTCATTTTTGAACTACAAAATTTGACGTCACGTATCAAACTATAAACAGTAATTATGGCTTTGATTTTTATTTAATACTAGGGGTCGCGTCCAGTGTTACCTGCAAAGACTTACGTAAGAATTTCGAAAAATCGTCCCTTAGTGCTCCCTTACACTCCCTAACCAAATTTCAAGTTTATAAGTCCACAAGTTTCGTCTGTGCCTTGGCTGTCAGTCGCTCAGTAAAAGATTTTTTTATTTATATATTTTTTTTAAATATACAGACTAAAAGAAAATGCCTAACAATATAATGCTGGATAACGAAATGACCTACCGCTATCTACTTTTTACTTTTTAATAAAAAATATATCGCATAGCTCTATGTATACCCGCTTATAATGAGAAAGGCAAATAAAGCTGAGTGTACAAACACTACGTGGATTAAGAAATAAGATATTATCCAAAGCCTTAAGATATAAGATATAATCCAAAGCCTTAAGTTATAAGATACAATACAAAGAGTAATCTTTTTTTCTTTTAGTTTCACGTTGTATCCCGTATAAGTAGAGAGAGCGATAGGCAAAAGATATCTAGTGTTAGAACTCTTCGTTCCCCATCAATCCCCACAACGCCTAATTTTCGAAGCAATACTTGTTGACATTGATCTTGATACGCCGTGCTTTGTCTTGTTACCAGAGTGAAGAAAATTGAAATAAGTGAATCTAAAGAAAATCTGTAACTCAAGCATCATATATCACAAGAAATGTGCTAAAATATGGCTAACGTTATTGCTGTAACACTGTTTGCAGCAGGTGTCGGGAGTAAAACGATTTTATGACCTCTGAACAACTTACATAACCTTTTATAATAACATAACAATAGTACAAAACTGACAAAATAATAAGATTTCTATTTATTTTCGCTATATTCAAATGCCGTCGTGGCTCAGCGATACAGCGATCTGACTGTAAATGCGACGGCCGTGCGTTGGATTCCTACTCGAGGAAATTAATTATTTTCATTTTTCGCAAGGCAAAGCGAAGCGTTGAATTCCACCACTCTAAGTACAATATCTCGAAAGTTGGGGCGGTGTGTGTGGTACAGAGTTTAACACGGCGCACAGTGCACAGTGCGAAGATTATTTTACCTTCATAGGAAATGTCACACGAACACAAAATGAAGTCAGTCACGTAGCACTAAGCTGGCTAGACGGGAACACTCATCGTGGCTGAACGTAAGCGTGTTACGGATACCAAATATATTATAAAACATTTATTATTTTTATTTCCTCGCTGTCGTAACGAGGCAAACACGGCGTTAAGTTCCGCCACTTAACGCGCAATGTCTTCAGAATTGTATCTATTCTGTTATGTGCGGGATACAACGTGAAGCTAAATAAAAAGAAATACATAAATACAAGATACATTATATATATATATATATATATAAACTTAAAAACCACTTAATAACTGCTAGAGGTAATTCGATACCTAGGCAAAAGCGCCGCGTTAAGGAACACGCTATCCCTCGAAAACTAGGCTTCCTGCAACTACCTTGCTATATGCGGGATGCTGCGTGAAGATAGAAAATATACGAAGTATGGTAATGTCACAAGCAATGGAAAATTACTGACGTGCTGTCTTAATAATACAAGGATCGCAGTTCGTTCATATCACTCTTAATGTGCCGACAAACGATCCGTCTCTTTTTTTTATTAAAAATAATAAATTAATTAATAAAATACACAACATATTTTGGATTTTATTTAACTGAGACCAATCGGTTAACGTGCGTCGTGTAATAATGTGTGAAATCTTAACCTCACGTGCATGCATCAATCATGCATATAACAGGGTCTCTAAAGGATTTTAACACTAGGTAGTGTTAAGACACTTACTTTATACACAATTGAGGAGACTGCGTGTTAGAACTCTATAATTATAGAAAAATAGAGCGTATAATTGTAGTATTATCAAGCAAAAAAATAATTTATTTTAGCATCCAGGTCAACGAGCCATGTAACTACATAAATGTGGTAATTAGATGTTTTTCTTCGTTTTATTCGCAAACGTCGTCCAAATTAACACTTAGTTTTTCTTATTTTTATACAATATTTTGCATGTAACTAATGTACATGCATACACTTTAAAACTTATCACACATTTAATAATTGTTTAAGCAAATGTTAAATTAAAAACAATTCAAAAGTAATATTCACAACTTTGAACAAAACCATAGGAAAAAAGTGGGTAGATATATTTTTGGGGCTAGCTAGACTAGGGAACCGGAGGGTTTTAACACAAGGTTCTCTCTGCTTATCCTGCTATGTTCAGGATTCAGCATGAAGCTGACTTAAAAAAAACAAGAAATGATAATAAGTAACATAGTCTATCTTTTAATTTGTGAATTTTATATAATTTATTATATAGGATGCTTGATGAGGCCAGGAGCGAGAGACTGTAAATGCGACAGGTTGTAGGTTGGACTCCCACTTCAAGGAAAAAAATATTTTCTTACTTTGCCTACTCTCTGTGTGTGTGCGGGATACAGTTGAAAGTTCACAATTGAATTACTATTGCAAGAAATATTTGTAACTTTACAAAAATCACATTAACTTTTGGTTTTAAAGCAGCTAATTCAAGTGAAATATTGGGTGAAAGGGCTCTGGCTAAGCTAAGCATGAATTTCAGAAAAGCTCGAGACCTCCAATATTTGAATGGAACCCTCGGTGGATGAGACCGGCTCGCGCTTGTCCGGTTTTTGAGTTATTAAAAGGTTAGCGATGTTGTTTTTACATTTTTAATATTTTTTAACTTTCGAAAATTTTGTTTAATTTTGAAATTTATATTATGAAAAATATAATATGTAAGTATGACTAAATAATGTATTAAAGGTAAAGCGTTTATTAAAATGTCTTCTAATGACTGATAGAATAAAAATATGTTAAAAAGTAATGACTTTTCTTAAAGTAGGTATTTGTTTAAATTCTCTCTTTGTTTTTTCTTAATAAAGCAATGGATTTTATTTTGCATAATTTTTACAATTACATTTTATAATTTAGACTGGCTCTTTCATAACTTGTAGTTGCTCTTTCAATACTGAAATGTTATGAAAGAGCCAAATTAAACACTAAAACACTAAACAATAAAATGATAATTTCATTGATTATTGTATTATTTAAAATAAAAACAATTTCCTTCATTCTTACTTATCTTAAAGCCAAGAAACAAAGTTGCGGGCGAGGTATTTTGATAAAACAAATAATTTTATTATAAACATATTGAAACTATTATTAGTAGACCAGTCGTGGCGCAGCGAAGTGTGACTGTAAAACCGACTGGTTGTGGGTTCGATCTCCACTCGAGGAGATGAAACATTTACTTAAATTTATATTTCCATTTCTTCACCTGGTGTCGAGGTTAAGCGCGGCGTTGAGTTCTGCCACTCATCACGCAATACCTCTAGAATTCGGCAGAAAGTGGGGGACGGAGTGTCTTAATCAGGTTCCCTCTGCCTACCTTGCTGTGTGCGGGATACAGCGTGAAGCTGATTTATTTTTTTAATTTATTGTTTTTTTTTGGATACTGCTCAAATCATTACCTATATGTCACAGTAATTTGACAAAAAATAACAGAATGCCTACCCTGCTATATATGCGCTAATAGGAAAAAATATAACAACATATTTATTTTTGCGATTATTCCAAGTTTTAAATGAAATTCTTTAGCCTCTTTAAAATCTATGCGTGGTCATGGACAGGAAAAGTGTTAAAATCTTTTTCTTTCCTAAGTGTGGAATAACACTTTAAAAATGTTTAAAAGTGTTGAAATCATCGGGTTTCCAAAAACATATACTACCAAATACATAAAAAAATATAGTTGTCAAATATAGTTCTATATTCGATTCCTCCTTCTTTTAAGTTGGCTAAATTAACACAATTAATCCAGGTAAAGAGTTTCATTTAAGATATGAAAAAAATACGAACTCCGTAGACTAGAGTAAGTTGTAGAATAGACAAGATGCGAGGTGTCGTGGTCAGGCCGCATTGACGCAAACGACACGAACCACTAATTAACCATTTTGTTTCATCAAATGTACTTTTGAGTACAATACGAATAAATATTTTTTTAAATAAATGTACGTTTATAAAGTCGTTGCCCGCAGCGTTTTAGCGTAAATTTTAGAAATATGCCAAATTTGAACCTTCTAGTCTTTTGACTTGGTCTATCACCCGTTTCCGGCTTATCGTTGATATCTGGGACACCCAGCACTTAAGTATAACTTAATATTTATATTATATTAAGTTATACTTAAGTAATTAGCTATTAAACTTAGAAATTATCAAAAAAAACTTAAACATTAAACAAAATATAAATAGTGAATTGCTATACCTTAAGACTATTAATTTTTTATTGACAAACCCGACTTGTACGTCAAAAAATACGTCTGAAATATTTTCTGGCACAGGTTGGTTGTAGACTAGTTGTAGGTTCGATTTCCATATGTAAGAAAGAATTATTTTCTAGTAACAAGACAAAACATATGTTGGATACAACGTGAACATTTAAAAAAAATACTTTCAGGCGTGTCTCTTACAAAAGCTCACAATTTCATATTTACATATATCTATTGTTATTAGGGGTAATCTAACCTTTTGTATGAAGAGGGTAGAGGTTAGATATACTTATAGAAAGTTAAGGATATTATATTACATCTCCACGAGGATATTATAGGCTCTTTTTTATATTTTTAAAATGTTATTCCACTCTTAGGAAAGAAAAATACTTATTAAGAAAACATATAAAAAAAATACATATCGGAACCTGAACCCGCACATATTTGGAAATCGTCCAAGCGCTCTGACAAACTAAGCGTTACGTTCTCATCCAGCTACGTAGAAATTCTTATACGCTGGTTAGCTTATTTATGTTGTTAGTATCTCTGTAGGGAGATTAAGTGGTTCAAATCCCGCTACGTAAAATAATTAAAAAAGATTTTATAACTTTAAAGTTGGTAAGTAAAACACTGTTTGTTTTCACTGTGTGTCTCAGTAATTCGATACTGTCGTAATTATGTCTGTAGTAAGGTTGTTGTAGCATAAGCTTCACACCGACTTCAAGGCGGCGTTGAGTTCCGCTACTTAACACGTAAAACGCCTCTAAAATTTGGCAGAAAATGGGGAATAGAGTGTTTTAACACTAGGTTCCCTCTGCCTACCCTGAAGTGTACAGCGTGAAGCTGATTTGATTTTGATTTGATCATTACCGTTATAATAACAAAAATAATATATATTTTTTTTTTAAATATGGATACTCGGGATAAAAAAGTTTATTAGGATTAACAGTGGAGACCTACATATAAGCAACTCTTCAACGAATTAAATCTTTATCAAAAACCTCGAAAAAATTAAAGGGGTCCCGACTGTTAATCCTAATAAACTATTGGGCTTATTTTTTTCTTTTTAGTTTTATGCAGTCGGGGTTTTTGTTTTTTAAGTAATTTTTAATTTAATGTCTTGAAAATAGGACGGTGCATAAAGAACATACCCTGCTATACACAGGATAAGGCGAAGTTAAAAAAAAATTACAATAAGATTTAGGACTTGTCCTATAATATTAAATTTTATACGGCCCATAAACCATTGTATTTACATTAAAATTGGCAAAAACATTCGGAAGATAAACACAAAGAGTAATAAAGTAGAAAAACAGTACCACCCTCGCTGGGGGCGCGGGGATGATAGCTGTTATCAAATAAACGAGGTAAATTGAGATTTTTATGTTAGGACGCCCCTTTGTGAATGTGAATTCATGCATTACTAATTAATAGATTTGTAATTTCAAAAATAAAATTTAGACCGTCGTGGCGTAGTGGGTCAGCATCTGGCTGTCAACGCAATGATTTTCTATTTAAAGCGTCACATTGAAACAAGCTCGCTCGAAACAGAGTGTCTTTATATTAGGTACAGGTACACTGATATAAAAATCGATCGAATATACAGGATGGAAGCGTCATTCATTTCACAATGTTTATCGATAGTATATTTTTATAGAGTAGTTGAAATTGTGCTTTCATTTGAAGTGGTGATGACAAAAACACGCTGTATACGGTATTTGTTTAAATTACAAGATATAGGTATAGTTATTATTGCTTTTTTTACAACTTGTTTGTTTTTTAATTTTTTTTTTTGCTTTACGCTATATTCAGAATTTTGCCTTTGATTTCCCGGTAAAGCCGCGGGAAAAAACCAGTATAGATAACCTAGTGTAAAACTGAACAGACAAATAGGTTCACAATGACATTAAAATAAATAAATCAGCTTCACGCTGTATCTCGCACACAGCAGGATAGGCAGAGGGAACCTAGTGTTAAGACACTCCATTCCCTACTTTCCACCGAATTCAGGAGGCATTGCGTGTTGAGAGGCGTAAGTTTACGCTTTGCTTCGACACTTTTTACATATAAGTTTACGCTTAGCTTTGCTTGAGTGGGGATCGAACTTTAAAGTAGAATCAAAAATAAAATAACAAATAATAAATAAATAATGCAAATAATTTATCGGGATTTAAACCCACGCCTCTTGAAAACCGTCCAAGAGTGACCACTACCATACAGACGGTTTCCAAAAGACCGGGTTCCAATCCCGCTACGTTGACTTTTTTTAGTTTTCTTAATAAGTATCCTGCTTTCCTAATGTGGAATAATAATTTAAATACATTAAAAATACTTATCATCTAGTTATAGTAGAAACTCAGAAAGCTTATTCTGAAGAGATTGCCTCTACAATAATAATTAACGTAACATATATATTTTTGCTTTACTCGGAATTCGAACACTACCATTAAATAAGTAAGTTTTAATGATAATTTAATCTTATTATTATTATTTTTTTAATACTTACCTAAGAAAACTATGTCATGTTTTGAACCTTTATGTGACGTCTGATCTTGCTCCTGCAAGTTCTTTAAGTGACACTGCCCCAAGTTCTTTATCTTCATTATTCTAGGAAAACAAAATATGAATATAAAGTTAATATATCTATGTTCAGGGGTAACTAGGGGTCTTAGAGTCCTGACCACCTCACTTGCCATGAAAATTAATAAATGATAAAACGATGCTCTTTAGGCTTCCTTACCTCAAAAAAAATACGAAACGCGGTTTTTCTCTTCTATACGTGGAATAATACTTTAAAAATGTTCAAAATTGTTTTAAAAAATGGAACCGTTATAGGATAGTTTTGTTGTGTGTCTGTCTGTTCGTCTGTCAAGATCCATTTTCTCAAAAACACGTAAAGGTATTATACTAAAATGATTATCCAATATCATTCCAATCCACAGTTCTAAAGTCCCTCCACAGGTCTAAAGCACAGAAAAAAATTAACTTCTAGGTCAGGTTAACGAAGTTAAGACTCTAGCGTTTTCCCTCCGCATTTGCCGCATTTTGAATTTGAAGGCACAGTTTTTTTGTGTTACACTCCCTAATCTATCTACATATCTAATTTCAACTTCCTAAGTCCAGTAAGTTGATTCTGTTGTGGCGCAGTAGCACAGGCGTGTGACTGTAAGCGCGACGGTTGCAGGTTCGATTTCCCCTCGGGAGGATGAAATATTTTCATTCTCTCTCTCTCTGCCACTCAACGCGCAATGCCTCAAGAATTCGGCGGAATGTGGAGAATAGAAGTGTCTGAAATTGGAACAGAGTGTCTTAACATTAAGTTCCCAGGTTCCCTGTGCATACCCTGCTATGTACGGAATACATAGTAAAGCTAAAAAATTAAGAAACATCAAGTAGTTTCGCTTGTTCCTTGTCTGTCACACAGTAACGGAAAAGTTATTTATAATACATAAGTTTATACCCACGATTAATGATCACACCTAAACACGACCTAACTATATAACAATTATATCAATACTAACTTCTAATATACCCTTATAAAAAATATAACAATTATAATCTATATATAAGGGTCGGTCATAGTTACATTAATCAAAGACAAAAAAGGAGTAATAGCTATGTAATGAGAACGAGATTCCTTCCATTTGTATAAACCTCACTATAAGCCGTATATTACTTAATTCTTGAAGTATTAGGTAATTGTGTTTGTAGATATACATCATAAATTTATCTTATTTTATTACTATTTTATGATAAATTGTAAAACTTTTTTTATATTAACGCATATCTGGTCACGAAGTCGAACTTGTTCTGTTTTCTTTTTCGGCTTTACGCTAATACCACATATGGAAGGTCAAACCGTGGGAATTTAGAGTAAAGATACTCCTCCATGAGGCCGGTCGTGGCGCAGCGGCACGAGGTGTGACTGCAAAACCGACTGGTTGTGGGTTTGATCCCCACTCGAGGAGATGAAATATTTACTTAAATTTATATTTCCATTTCTTCGCTCTGGTGTCGAGGTTAAGCGCGGCGTTGAGTTCTGCCACTCAACACGCAATGCCTCCAGAATTCGGCAGAAAGTGGGGAACTGAGTATCTTAACACTAGGTTCCCTCTGCCTACCCTGCTGTGTGCGGGATACAGCGTGAAGCTAATTTTTTATTTTACTCCTCCATTTCTCACAAATAGTATTTTCTGAGATATTGCGTGTTGTATGACGTAATTCAACGGCGCGCTTTGTCTTGTCTCAGCATCTTTAAGAATCTAACTGTAAACGCGGTGATTTTAGGTTCGATTCCCACCCAGAAAATGAATATTTTCATTTCCTCGCTCTCAGAAACGCAATGTGTCAAATATTGGCCGGTGCGTGAGGAACTAAGCGTCTAGGGTCCGTTTTTATAAATCGCTATCAAGTCCGAGATCGATCTTGAGATGCCATTTTCATTTATAGATAGATAGTTTATAACTGAAAACGTCTTCTCGAGATTGATCTTAGACTTGAGAGCGACTTATAAATACGAGTTACATGTTCTTGTCCACCGAGTTTCTTATTCTACCCTGCTTGGACACCGCTAGAAAAAATATGAAAAAGCGAAAATATTTAAAAGCCCTTTAAAAAATGGCCAAATGCGAGTTACACTCGCACATGAAAGGACATATTTTAGTACTTTCAAAGTGTTATATCTTTGGAATGGTTGATTTTGCTGCACTGGCATTTTTAAAGACCTATCTATAAACACGTTTGATGAACAGTTTTTTTTTCAGATTCAGTTTCATTCTGGAGATCCCCCTTCTAGTATTATTATGTGTATAAAAATCGTAAGGAGGTTAACAGAATACATATGCCTACTAAGTTCCAATTGTGTAGTCCTAATAGTTTCGGAATAAAATGGCTGTGACACACGGACGGACGGACAGCCAGACCTGACGAATTTATAAACGTTCCGTTTTTCGCCATTTGGCTACGGAACCCTAAAAAAATTATTTCATAACAACAATATAAACAATCATAAATGATATAAATTATTTCGTACTAAATGATTTAATCGATGGACGTATTTGAATAATTAATCACAATTATCATAAGAAATACAACAAAGCCGATTAGCGGAAGTATGCACCATTATCATGGTGAGTGCGGACTCAGTACATCTGTACTGGTTGCGAAACATGTTTTCACGCTGTACCCCGCTGTACCCCGTACCCCGCAGGTAGCGGGGTAGACGGGGGTGGAGACGAGCTGACGAGACGAGAGATAGAGATTGAAAAGAAGACAATATGAGAATTCCATTACAGTAGTTCCATTATTAATTTAAGCTGTTTATAATACTACATTTTATTTTGTTTAGGACACACAATGTTTATTATTTATAAAACTATTATAAAGTTGATAGCTAATTGATTTCCATTTAGCTTTTAGGTAACCAGAGGGAACCTAATGTCACTCCAATCCCCACGCACCTTCCGATTTTCGAAATATTTCGTATTAAGTGTCGGAACTCAATGCTGCGTTTAGTGTTGTTACCTGACCAAGAACATGAAAATAATTCATTCCCCGAGTGGGAATCGAACCTACAACTATCGCGCTTATAATCAGACGGTCCAAGGAACATTTATTTCACAAATTTTAAAAATATATAAGCGTAATGCGAACTTTTAGCAACTCACTGAAATCAGTTATCAACATTTAACAAATTATCTACCATCGGCCTACTAAGTATCGGTCTGTTCTGGCTTCGGTCCAGTGCTCAATTGTAGCTATTTTGTTATATAGGATTATATGCAAATCATTACGATGAGTAAATTAATAACCCGGTTAAGTGCGTGTCGGAGCCCACTGAAGCTTGCGTACGTATTCCGTACGGATCAACGATACGATTGTAGGTCAATGGGAAGTACAACTTATAAAAGTTGACAATTTATGTTTTGAAATGCCCATATGCACTCATTTTATATGCAACGAACTACAAATATACTCGTAAGCTTATAATGATTTTCTGCTATGAAGTACCCACAAATTTTCAATTCTCGATTTTTTTCCTTTATTTGTATAATACGTCATGTCGGCATGGGAAGTACCCTATAGGTTTTGATTACGCGGCGAATTTCACACAAAATGCAGCAAAATGTATGTATAAATGCTTGTTTCTTTTGATTACGTTGACTTAGAAACTTGATTTCTATGCTTTAAGGGGCCACATACATAAGATATATGATATTAATTTAAGTTTCATACCTCCACGTGATTTTGAGATAAATGGTCTTTACTGACGGACAACAAAGTGATCCTATAACGGTTTCATTTTTATCTTTTGAAGTATGGAACACTAAATATAAGTATTTAAAACATATTGTACTAAATATTGAATCAATTGAATCAATTGAATATCATCAAAATTTGTATTTTTTGTTTTTGGAACAACAAAGAATAAAACAAACGCGAAGGCTTTAATAAGAACCCAAAGAGCTTTTTTACCGAATAAACCTTGTATTAAGTTTAAATATTTTTTTGTCAACTTCACGCTGCATCCCGTACGCATCAGTGTAGACAGTTTTTCGAGGCATTGCGTGTTGAGTGCGGAACTATTACTAATATTTTCTTTCTTAATTTTTCTTTTACTTTTCAAATAATAATTCATTCCCTTTTCCGATTTCCTTGGGGATTGAAACCACAATCGTCGCGATTCAGTCACATCCTTGTACCCCTGGGCCACGACGGCCTCGGCCTCGGCCTCGGCCTTTCACACTGTATGCCACATATAGCAAGTTAGACGGAGAGAGTCTGGGAAGCTAGTGTTTAGCTGCAGCAAAAGTAGGATTGATCAGCTGATTTTTATTTCTTGTATTAATATTGTGTCTATCACTGTTATTTAAATAATTGTTAAGGCATTCGCGGACTGAACTATCCAACACAAAGTGACTTTTTTCTATTTGAACCACTAGTTTCTGAGATAATATTAGTAAATACACATATAAGATATATTCTACGAGATATTTAATTTAATAGATTAGGTAATAATATCTTTTAAAAAAGCTTACCTTTTAAGCTCACCCATCATTTATAACAACTTCTTTATAGAATTATATATTATAAATTTGAGTTTTTCAAGTACCGCAGAATAATGGCGATTTAATAAATATTTAATTTGTGTTTTAAAATTAATAATAAAATATATATAGACTTGAATAAAGTGCGTGCTGGCACTAAGGTTGCCCTTAGGCTATTTGAGCACGACTCGCATCATCTTCTTGTAACACCCCTATATATAGGAGTAAGCTCACAAGCGATGCTTTACAGTTTACACACACATATTCAAAATTTTAAGTAATTATGTAAAACTTGATTTTTTGTTTAATTAGTAAGTTATTTCTATCTTCACGCTATACAATAGCAATATAGGCAGAGGAAACCTAGTGTTAAGACACTCCATTCCCCATGCACGACCTTAATTTTGAGATGTTGCACGTTAAGTAATGGAGCTTAACATATAACTTTGCCCTACCAGAGTCAGCTATCGATCCTGAGATATTCCTGTACTACCTAATAACCCCGTAATGCCACACAATAAAACTAGCAAAATATCTAATTAATCATTTATTTAACCTTTGTCACCTTCCTCCCCCAAATTAAAATTAAATTGTTTACATTATATCTTCGGATAACAGAAAAATAGGAACTATTTTGCTATATTTCATTAAGTCAGGAAAAGTACCGAATTCTACACAATTGTTAAAAAGTAAAGCAAGATAAGGAGCAAAATTTAGGTTAATAGTATTAAGCACTGTAACTGATATATCCCATAAGTCACCATTCTTAAACACAAAATTTTGTCTACAACTATTTACATGGTTTTTTAGTATTAATATCTACTACTCCCGAAGGAGATGATGGCAGTGAGCGTGTTACTTATATATGTATGGCGGAAAAATAAGTTCAAAAGTATTTGCACTTTTAAATCTGAATGTAAAATTACATTGTTAACTCTTAGTTTAATAGGTTCACTGACAACTTTAGATCTCCCAGTTACTGACTAATAGCATCCCATGCAGCTTTCATTTTATTACTAGATTTATGCCCTTATATAGACTTAGCCTGGATAACATACCTTATTAAATATAATATTTAAAAAAAAGCCTAACTTTCAACAAGAACGCCGGATCCTGACTTCTTCGGTATATGCCATTAGTAGCCTAGTCGCTTAAAGTTAACTTTGAGTTTTTATATATTTTTAAAATATTATGAAACTCTATTGAAAGTCAATTAAAAAAGTTACAATACAACGGATTCGGGTTTAATCCGGTTATTATTTTTTTTTTTTTCTGTCACTCTTCTATTAAAACGATTAATTTTACTTTCAATGATTGGCCTAATTATTATTGGTTTACGTTGTGTGACTATTTTATGCATTACCTGAACTACCTAACTTTCGACCACAATGGTCCCAGCTCAGATTAGTAATAATTAGTTTTCCTAAAATCTCATAATGACAAAAAAAACACTATCTAGATTGACGACGTATTCGTCACACAAGTTGGTTCAGAAAAAATATTAAACAAATTAAATGATTTAAATAAGTGCATAAAGGATGTCGTCTGTAGTATATCTACAGTAAAGTCTCCGTATAAAAATTACTATTCAATCTCAAGTTGTTAAGAACATCCTTCAAAATGGAGGACCTCTCTTCCCTCTCTGGAGGAAATCTCATCAAATACTTCAAAATTACTCTGATTATGTAGTAGTAGAGGCCAGTCGCGGTGCAGGGGCACAAAGTGTGACTGTAAAATCGACTAGTTGTGGGTTCGATCCCCACTCGAGGAAAAGAAATATTTATTTACTTTTATATTTACATTTTTTCGCTCTGGTGTCGAGGCAAAGCGCGGCGTTGAGTTTCGCCACTCAACGCGCAATGCCTCCAGAACTTGGCGGAAAGTGGGGAACGGAGTGTCTTAGCACTAGGTTCCCTCTGTCTACCCTGCTGCGTGCGGGATACAGCGTGAAGCTGATAAAAAACACCTTGCACCTAGGGTAGGCTGAGGGAACCTGGTAATCTAAGTTTAGGACACTTCGTTCTCAATAAGACACTTCCGTTCTCCATTTTCTGCAGAATTCTGGAGGCATTGCGTATTGGGTGGCGGAACTCCACGCCGCTCTTTGTCTCATTCACAGAGCGAGGAAAATGAAAATATAAAATATTAAATTTCCTCGAATGGGAATCGAAGCCACAACCTGTCGCGTTTACAGTCACACGCTTCTGCTCCTGCGTCACGACTGGCCTCATGTAAATAATAACAAGATAAATTTGTCCCTATTTTAATACTTTAAAATTTTAGACCATTTCTTTATTTGAATAGATAGATTTTTAGATAGGTCCAAAAAATCCAATAAATATTTAAAGTAGTGGCACAGCGACTGACTGTAAACACGGTCGTATGTTCGAATCCCACTCGAATCTGTAAAATATTTTCATTTCGCCACACATCACGCAATGTTTCCAAAACTGTGCGGAGAGTATTGAACGGAGTATCTTAAAGCTAAGTTCCCTCTGGCTTGTAGTAGGGACTACATGCGCGAAACAACGTGAAGATAGATTTTTTCCATCTTCTTTATTAATACGCAGATAAAAGTATTGTCCTTAGCTTTAAAGTATTTCACAGTTCCCTATATTATAATAGTAGCTTGTAATATTATGCAAATCACAGTGTTTATATTATAACGAACCGTAACAGACAACAGTGCACGAAAACATCGATACAATAGACCTTATAGTATATTTGCAACTATTTTATCGATACTTAGGTTATTCAACTTTGACAATATATATATTTTTGTGCTAAACGCTGTGTCCACCGTACATCAGGGTAAGCAAAGAGTACCTAGTGTCAAGACACTCTGTTTATAATTTTCCGTCGGAATTAAAGACTTTTGTATTACGAGATCGAGGGAAGAGAAAAATTTGTTCTTCTGAGCCCCCAACCAGCCAAGTAAATGAGAATTTACTTTTAGACTGCGCCCGAAGCTTTTCACTGTTTCTGGTTCTTTCACTAGCGTTCTGAACGCGGCTTCGCCTGCTAATTCACGAAAGCATCTGTTTATATATGTATATATATGTACATATGTCTGTAGTGTAGTATTTATAAAGACTATTAAAATGAAAATTTTAGTACCTTGGGTCACATTTCACTTCTTCACTCATTTCACTTCTATAAGAATTTTTGATTATTTTGAAAATAAAAACAATGAGTTAAGATACTTTTCACACCCGTTGTGAGTGGCGGCTCTCGAAGCCGAGCTTTGCCTCACTAGCAGAACGAAGGACAGAAAACATTAAATATTTAGTTTTTTTGAGTGTGAATCGAACTCACAACCTGTCACGTTTACAGTCACACGTTAGTGCATAGTGCCTTTGCACCATAACTGGCATCTCTACTATTAATGTAGTACCTAGGTATAAATCCAAATTACCTAAGCATATTGGTAAATGTGATGAACGGAGTATCTTAACACTAACACAAATAATATCTAAAAGAAAGAGGAAAGGCTATTTATTAGTTTACATTATTTAGCAATATAATTAAACCATATAAATTACGATTTATCCTGCACACAGCAGGGTAGGCAGAGGGAACATAGAAATCTAGTGTTGAGACACTGCGTGCCCGTTAAGATTCACGTCCGTTCCCCTCTTTCCCCGGAATTCTCGACGCATTTCGTGTCGAGTGGCGGATCTCAAGGCCGCGCTTTGCCTTGTTACCAGGGCAAGGAAATGAAAACATTAAATATTTCCTTTCCTACCCCACAACCTGTCACGTGTGTCATTGAGCCCCGCCACTTGACAAGCAATGTTCTCGATAAATTGAGCGGTACGTGAGGAAAACAAGATTTCCTCGGCCTATCCAACAAAGTGAAGCAAATTTTATTTTTCTATTTTATTACTGAACATACAAGGGGCCGTTCAAGTATTACGTAAACATTTTTTTAGCAAATAAGAGGTTGAAAGTTTATATGGAAAAATCCTTAAATCGCCACAGATTTTTATAAAATTTGTGGTTTAGACTCTTAACAATGTGCCATTCCCGCTAAATAGATATAATAAACTTATATATTATATTATAAACGTCTACCAAATATAGCCATAATATATAAATAAAAAAATAAATAACTTCTGCTTACGTAATTACTAGCTAGACCCCCCCACCCCCCATGTCATCAAAAATAAGCAAACTCAAGACCCCCTCGCCCCCCTACAGTGCTTACGTAATACTTGAACGACCCCCAATCAAAAACACAGTATAAGCTCGACGGCGCACTGTAGGCGGATCTCTTAAAGAAGTTCAATAACAAATTTACACTAACAGCTTATAGCGTTATCTAATTATAATACTTAATTACTCTGTTTTGATTCGCATTTTTTGCGCGGGAAAACATGAGTCATATACAAGACATATACCGACTACAAAAGGTATTTTTGAGCAATTATAAATTTGAAGTGGCGGAAAATAGGTATCATTTAAATTTTTGTTATCTCTTAACAAAAATTTAAATGATTTTCGTAGATCATCTGCATTGGTGGTATCCGTTTGTTTAGAGGAAAAAAAAACATATAATTATAATAATTTACGCATTAAGAAAGAATAAGAATTTACGCATTTTACGTTTTTAATATTGAAGCTCAGATGGAGACACAACGTATTTATAATAATAATTAAATGAAAACTAGATGCATGCATACAATTATAAAAGATTATTGTTAACAGATAAAAACATTGTTAGAAGATAAAGTTGTGAGTATTTAATCCTATGCTTGAATGAAGAAATGGGGAACGAAACCTGCCCCGTGGTTTTCTAACTTATCTTTTATAAAAACTATTTTTTCTGGAATCTTGCGTTGAAATGTATATCTTTATTTTTGTAATAACAAAATACTTATTTTTTTTAACTAAAAATATGTCTTTGCAAGAAATAAACAAAAATAATAAAAAAATAAGGGCATATATAAGGTTACGATTTTTGTAAGATTTTTTAAACCGACTGTGCGATGCAAAGGAGTGTAATGTGTTTATTAGATTACTAGCGACCCGCTCGCGGCTTCGCCCGCTTAAACCACAAAATTATTTAATTAACACACTGAATTATGTTCGTGTTTTGATATACCTATAATGTAAGTTTGCAACGCAATGAAGATTTTTAATGACAAATTTATTAAAACTTTAGGTCGCATTTTCGTACCTCCCATGAGAATCTTCACTTGAATTTTTGAAATAAAAACACAACTTATCGATACTTACAATAAAATCCTAACTCATCGGTGGCTGTACATGGAAGATATTACAATTAACATTGTAATAGAACTTGGTCAGTTTGTCTGTTTGTCTGTGAATTTGTTCACGATAATCTCAGAAAC
>JAATLQ010036430.1:0-38286 GCA_013421005.1 Heliconius erato x Heliconius himera | reverse complement strand
TAAGAGGAATAATACTCTAGTACATTGTTTTCATGTAGGACTTACCATTAAAGCAGCGCATGCGTGAAAGTGTCTCAACGGGTAGGACTTTATACACATTTATCATATTTATGTCAAATTACAATAAAATATACATATAATAAACCATATATAATCCTTCCCTGAGAAATACTCTACATAATAGTGAAAACCGCATCAAAATCCGTTGGGTGGTTTAGAAGAAGATAACGTAGAAAGGCTAGACAGAGAAAAAAATCGTTCTTATTTTATAATATATAGAGAAGAGATAGAGAAGAGATATTTTCAGTTTATTCACTTCAGAAATGAGTTCCAACATTCAATACGCATTGTCCCAAGACATGACCATGTCCAGAATTCAGCGGAAAGTGGGAAACAGAAGTATCTTAAAGGAAACAGTCAAACGACTGTCTTAACACTAGGTTCCCTCTACTATAAAAAAATTAAACATTCCCTCCATTCATAAGGACAGAGGTAACAAATTACAAACAAGAGGCTACGCCCCAAGAATCACCAGAAACACATTACGAATACCAAGTGAATATAGAATACGAATTCGATAACACATTAAGCCGCCGTGACTCATCCCGCTCGGACGACGGACACGTCATTCGGTGATGCGTTTTCCTTTCATTTTATTTTTTTTTAACCTTTTTTCTTAATATTTTAAGAGACCGTTGGAGAGGATTCACTTCCGCCACTCAATACACAATGCCTCGAATATTTGGCGGAAATTGGGTGACCGAAGTGTTTTAACATTAGGTTCCCAGGTTCCCACTGCCTATGTCGCTATGTAAGGGATACATCGTGAAGCTAAAAAACCTACGTCTATACTTTCTTTATAATTTTTAACTGCTATTTGCTGCAGTTTCTTGCTTTTTCTTGCATACCAGATCGAACACTGTTCCACCCAATTTTCAAGACATGTTCAATGGCGGAACTCAATGCCAAATTGTTTAAAAAATTTCATGGCGGCGCGAGGGGAAATCGAACCCACATCCATTTGCAGTTACATTACGCCGCTGCGCCACGACGACCTCGATATTCTAAATTAATTTAATAAACAATACATCATATTTTAAGTGGAAATGTATTATTATAAGACGATTTGGAATATTTTATATATTTTTACCTCTAAATTAAAAATCTAAAATTTAAAAGACTTTAATTTTTTATGAAAAAATATAAACCAACTCTATATAAGTTATTTTTGTCTTATCATTTACTAAAGTCATCAACTATTGTTAATATATTTATCAAGATATTGATAAACGCCCCACCCACTGTTTGTAATGAGTCAAACTGTCAACAAAGAAATGAAACGAAACAATATTCAAAATACTTTGAAGTTAACATCCCCGAGTGGGAATCGAACCCACAACTGCCTTACTTTAATAGAAGTTTAAGCTTGAGGTAACTGTTGAGTTGCATTGATACAATTAAGACGTATTATAGCCAATAGTCTATTCCAAGATAAATCCAATATCTATTTGAATCAATAGTTCTCGAGATTATCTTGTTCACCCATACAAACACTTCAGCTATATAATTATAATATAGATAAGATATTAAATAATAGAGTAGTAAATGAGTATAAATATAAAAATGTCCTTGCAACACAGCTCTATATTATCATTATCCCTATATTATATAAAAAGAAATAAATAAAAAATATTGTTAGCAACATTTTAATATATATTTTTATTCAAATGAATTCAATCATACATTAATTTTTACGGAATACTTGAATTTAATGTACCATCTTGTAAATTATAAATAATTACAAAATAATAAACCTTACTGTGTTTTTACATACATATATAAAAAGTTAATGCTCTCCTTGCACTCTCGACGCCGTATAATTTCTATCCATTTAATGTTTTGAGCAAACCTCTTTTATTTTTTCATCGAACAAAATCAATATTGTGCTCTTTGCCGCTATCATAGAAGCTATATGGATCTTTAAACTATTAAATGCACCATCCAAAGTTCACTTCGTCAATAATAACAGTGAATTTTCTATATAGTTTGCTAAAACGTTTCGGCCTGTCTAGAACTATTCATCAATTCTCTTCTAGAACATACTTGGACACTAGTAGAATAATTTCAAATTTGTTTAGATAAAGGAGAGGAGCTCCGGCAATATAGGTGAGCATTACTGCATATTTAAGGGAACTTTAAACCAATATTTAGGTCGTAAGCCCCAGGCAATTCTTTGAGCTCCTATATCTAAAATTTGATAGGCATTCGTATGGTAAAACCAAGGAATGCAAAATAGTATCTTTTGCACCATTTAAAGTATACATTGTTAATAATGGGTACTAATCATGCAAGCAATATTCAAAATTAACATACAAATAATACTGATGTTCACATTCAATGGATGGACATGTTCCAGAGGGTGCGGGCGTCCCTAGACGTTGGTTTCAATGGCTTGAAATTGTTTAATAATATTAATAAAATATTTTCTATAGTGTGAAATTTTCAGCTTCGCTAACTTTAGTTATTGTTTAGCAAATTGAGCATTTTTTCTATATTTCTATACTTTTTTTTCTTTATTAAATCCAAAGTCTAGTGATGGCCTCAAGCAATAGTTATTTGTTTTTTAGAATATATCTTCTCTGTAATTGACACAACATTAGATCACACAAACAAAATCAGATTTATATTGCTCACACAACGAATACTCTGTGATAGATATACTTTTATAACTGAAAAATTGAAATGATTACAAAATAAGGTTGGCTACGAGCGGACACTACCCTACAACAGTCTCTCCACCACCAACCAACTGTCAGTTAGTACAGTACTCTCTCTGAAACAAAAGTTATAATAATTCCACTTTAAAGCGGGCGAAGCATTCAATATCCTTTCATAATGAGAGTAACAAAATGCAATAAAATTTAACAGTTACAATAGCGATTTGTCCTATATACTCATAGATAAATAGGCGGGCGGCCGCCGGTAAACATTTGAACAAGATATCCTCTCGCGAGACTATGTACAGGCGTGGCGGGCGCGGCTCGGGGTCATTGGCTCTTCAGCTCCTTGCCGATGGTGTAGGACACGAGGCGCGCCCAGTCTATCTTGCTGCGCGTCACGGGCAGCTGCCGCCGCAGCGCCTTGAACGTGGTGTCGCTCATCGTCTTGTAGTTGTCCGAGATGGCAGTCTGGTACGCGTCCTCCGCCTCGCACACCAACCGCACGGCCTCGCGTGCGACCGCCGCCTCGCCCCCGCCTTGCGCCAGCGCCGCGCGCACCTCCTTTGAGCTCACCAACTGCACGTTGCCGTCCTCGTAGTAGTGCACCTGCACGCGCAGCATACCCCGCAGCTCCACCGCCGCTCCGCCCACCGTCAGGGACCAAACCGACCGCCACCGCCCGTTCCAGTAGTTCTTGGGCTGGAACTGGTGGTCCTCGATGCAGGCTACCAGTGCCACGGCGCCACCCTCTAGCGCGCGCCCCACTACCAAGCTGGCACCGTGCTTGTAATGCTCCGCCACGTACGTGGATAGCTCCACGTCAAGCGCAGCGCGCCAGGGCTCCGCGACTCGGTCACCTTCATAGGGCTCGTACTCGGACGCTTCCTTGCGAAGGTGGTCGTACTTGAAGGAGCGCTTGGAGCGCGGGTCGAAGAAGCGGCCGCCGCCAAGGTCGTTGTGGTCGGTGACGAGCGTGTGCAGCTCGGAGCCGTCGAGGCGCACGGGCGTGAGCTGGTCCTTGTTGTACTGCGCGAAGGCACCGCTCGCGCCCTCCTTCAGCAGCGTGTCATTGTTCAGGAGCACCCTCACATCATTGAACACTTCATTGAACTCTCCCGGGGGCGAGTGGAGTATAAAATCCGAAACAATTCTCACTTTTTCCTGATCACTAATCACTTCGTCACCGTCCGCCGCCATTTTTGGTAGTTTTGACACAAGCACAGCGCCACAGATGAAGAACTCCGGCGAGAGCGACCATCAACAACCGCACCAAGTGACAACTGACAACTTGATGACGGAAGGAAGTACGACTCCCTGTGTACACTGTACAACCTGCGGCGCAAGTCGTGGCTGATTGGAAACTTTTTATAATATTAAAAAAATATATCTTAATGTTATAATAATCATGAAAATATAAGTATTAAATATGTAAAACAATAACTCATATTTACAATTTAAGATATAAATCATATTTTTGAGAATAACTTTATAATATGCTATTAATATAGTAACATTTCGAATCTAAAAATCACTGTCAATGTCAATTTGACAGCTGAATCTATATTCCTTTTGATGGCTGTTGTGTAATAATTTCGGGTAGATATTCGATTAAAAATACGAAACTATGTTGTCATACAAATACTACGACACGCCTGAAGGGCAGGACATTTACAAAAAAGTCTTTGTGACGTCGAAATATGCTGGTCTTAGTGGAATGGCGTTTGCAACTATGGATGTTCTGATGTATTCTCATCCCAAAGGCATTTTCAACACTGCGTACAGATATGCCTACTTCGTGGGTCCCATGGTCGGTATGGCGGCTGCTTTTACTGTAACCGCGAACACTGCTCAAAATATTCGCGGTAAAAACGACCATCTTAATTACTTCCTTGGAGGTGCCGTCTCAGGTGCTCTATTCAGTGTTTGGCAGAGGTCCGGTGTGATCGCTGTGCCAGCAGCTATCGCCCTTGGTGTTGTAGCGATGATTAAAAAGTCGGCAATAGATGAAAACTGGACCCTGTTCCCCCCAGTTATCACTGCTCACAAGTCTATCAAATCTGGCAAACATGACTGGTCTCTAGTCAAAGATATTGATGAACTGAAAACCTGGACTAAGGGTAAGATATCATTAAATTATGACTGTTACAACAGGGTAAACATTGAACTAAATATTAAGCACTCCATTCCCCTCTTTCCACCTAAAGTTTTAGAGGCATTGCTTTTTGACTGACCTAACAATGTTGTGCTTAGTGTACCAGAGCAAATAGAGTGTTAAGACACTGTTCCTATTAATACACTTCTGTTCCCTTATTTCCACAGAATTTTGGAGTCATAATATGTTCGGTGGTGAAATTCAACACTTTTCCTCATTACCACCGTGAAAAAATTAATATATAAAATATTTACTCTTCCTAAGTGGAGATACACCCACAACCATCCCATTTACGGTCAGACCCAGTTCTGCTGTACCACAAGTGCCTTAAATCTATTAGTCCTTATTTTTATTATACAATATGAATTATGTGTTATTACACATAATTCACATTGTATAATATTATAATAATATTATAATTCACATTGTATAATATTATTCATCAATAAAGGGTATTTTAGTTGCATAGACAAAAATTGTTAAAAAGTTATGATGACAAGTTTTTTGCAGGTTTGTAATAAAACAACAAATATAATAGCCAGTCAGGCCAGTTGTGGCACAGCGGCATGAAGTATGACTGTAAAACCGACTGGTTGTGGGTTCGATCCCCACTTGAGAAGCTTAAATATTTACTTAAATTTATATTTCCATTTCTTCTCTCTTATGTCGAGGCTAAGCGCTGCGTTGATTTCTTCCACTCAACATGCAATGCCTTCAGAATTCGGCAGAAAGTGGCGAACGGGATGTCTTAACACTAGGTTCCCTCTGCCTACCCTGTGTGCGGGATACAATGTGAAGCTGATTTGTTTATTTGATTTTTAATATAATAAACAAATTGAGGACTATGTGTTGCAGTGCCACAGGATCTGACCGTTCTGACTAGTTTTCACAACCCTTCACAAGCATCCATCAATGCTTGTAATTTTTCTTAAGAGGCAAGCTACTTTCACCCCTCCTCACCTAGTGACACTGTCAAAACCAGTCCAGGTCAACAACTATTAAGTCCATTTAAAAAGAAAAGAAAAAGGATCTGACCATAAATGCTCTGGTGATAAGCTTGATTGGGAAATTAATTATTTTCGTATCCAAGTTCTGGTAACAAGATAAAATGGAGTATTGCATTTCCTGAAAAAGTGATGGTACAATATTACGCTTATTACAGTATAAATTATTATTGTTAAAAGTGATTTAACACTAGATTCACTTTGCCCGCTTTATATAAAAGTTTGAATCTTCTCTTATTAATGATTTTATACTGTATCACTTTATAATAACAATTTTGCCTACTAACTATAACTCTTTTTTTTTCAGGTACAAACTAATTTTAAAATAAGGGGAAGAAGTAATATAGAATGCAAATAGACTGTAAATAAACTGAGTTAATCAAATCTGCTTGAAATAAATCAAATTTGTTACAAATATTGCAGTTTTTTTTTCAATACTAATTGTTAACTCTATTTAAAACATCATTCTATGTTTAATTCCTATTAAAACAGGGAAAGAGGAAAACACCTAAGTGCCAAGCTACACTACATTCTCCTTTTTTTAATTATATAAAAATTTTTAGAATTTGTTGTGGATACTTGTCTTGCCATAGCAGGCAATTGAAAATAATTCATAGCACCAAGAAGGAACAAGCTCACTACTCTCTTGATTACTATGGAATGCAGTCTCAATGTGCTGTACTCATATACATACTACTACTTGATGAAAAATATATTTATTAATATTCCTGATCTATTTAGGCCGGTTGTGGCACAGAGGTACAAACTGTGAGTATAAAACCGACTGGTTGTGGGTTCGATCCCCACTCGAGATGAAATTTTAATTTATATTTACATTTCTTTGTGCTGGATACAGCGTAAAGCTGATTTGATTTGATTTTTTATTACTATGGATATACATACATGGGGCCAGTCGTGGTGCAGGGGAAAAAGTGTGACTGTAAAGCCGACTGGTTGTGGGTCCAAATTTATATTTCCATTTCTTCGCTCTGGTGTCGAGGTAAAGCGCGGCGTTGAATTCCGCCACTCAACACGCAATGGCTCCAGAATTCGACAGAAAGTGGAGAATGGAGTGTCTTAACACTAGGTGCCCTCTACTTACCTTGTTGTGTGCGTGATACAGCGTGAAGCTGATATACATACATAATTTAATTAATCTAAGGCCAGTTGTAGGAGGCATAGGCATGTGACTGTAATTGAGACAGATTTTGGGTTCAATTCACACCTGAGCAAAAAATTCGAAGTGTCGTACTGAGAACGGACTGTCTATATTAAAATACCAAAATATTCAGCTTAAAGCTAAAAAAATCAAAGTAATTTACAATAAAACACTTCTATTTGTTAAACATTTATTTCTTAAAAAACTAATCAAACAAGCAACTGTAAACTGAAGCAATAAATAACAAAATGCTAAAATTCAACACACAAATCCCATAAACTGCTAAAAAATAAAGATTCATATATCATTATAAAATTATTTATTATTTTTTTTTATTTAATTTCTGCTCACACGAAAAGGAATGTTCATGTGTTCATTGAAATAATTCCGTTTCCATACATTATATATGTAATTACAAATATAATAAAAAAGTTATAAAGAAAATAGTGCATTCTTATATAAAAAAGTATATAAATAACAAGTAAAATACTAAATGTTTTATTCAAATAATCTATTACAGTTTTGAAAGTGAAGCAAACAGGCAAAAAAAGTAAAATTAAATGCAGAAGTTCAAGAAGCCACACTGGAAGTAGAAAATCATAATCATTTCTTATTATTGAATCTGTCAAAATTCGAACATATTTGATATCGTCCAAGCATTAACAAAATTAAGGTATTCATTTTTATTATTTCTTGCTATTTTTTTATTGTAATTATTATTTTAGCTGTAAGTACTAGCTACCAAAGCATGGCAATAAAAATTATATGCAATCAATTCCCAGTGATGATCGAACCCGCAACTATCGTGTTTAAAGTCAGACGCTATCCACTTACTAATAATGATTATTACCACAAATTTAAATAAGCAGGGTTAAGTTCCACCACTCAACATGCAATGGTCTTAAAACTGTGGTACTTAACACTACGTTACTTTTATCTATTCTGCTGCGGGAAAAAGCATGAAACTGCCTCTTTTGTTTTAATTCAAATAATCTATAAATATCTATGTTCAATTTCACATTTGTATCTATGTAACATTTACAAAAGTGCTATAAACAGTTATTTCTCATGAAAAGTTTAACTATAAAGAAGAAACATTTAATAAATTTCAAAGAAACATTATAACATTCAAATATAACAGACATTATAATAACAGAAATGCTAACTTTTAATATTTTAACTAGAAATAATCACAATTCTTTTATTCTACTTAAAAAATGTTTTTTTTTTGTGATTGTGACACTCATAGTATAACAAAATTTAATCATAAATAGTCTCTCCAATATATTTTTTAATTAATTATGTGATACAAAAGATAACAAAAGTGCAAAAAGGGTTTTGGAAGTCGTACACATTATGTATATACAATGAAGTAAATAAAGCAATCAATATTTAGATTGATATTTGGAAAATTAAATAAAACGTGTTTTCATAGTTATTACTATTATTTTTATATAATCATATTAGATCATAACTAAATAATCAAATAGGTCCAAAAAACAAAATATTTTATATTGTTGTTTAATTTTAAAAAAACATGGAAGTAACATGACTCGTATATATAAATCTACTTTAAAATCGTTAAATATTATTGAATTTAAAATTCTCATAAAAAATTGTCTAATAAATTTGGCACATAAACAGAACACCGATCAAAGTTCCAATAAATTCGTAACTTAAGTTTTTTTATGAAAAATCAAATTTGTCATTAATTATTATCTGTATAATACAGATTTTGAATCTTTTTTTATTAGTTTTCAGTTCAAATTTGAATTGTCAATTTTTTTAAGGAAAGCACAGATATAATATAAAAAATTATAATTATAATAAAACGCTTATTTCCTTTTGTGAGAAGACTAAGAAGTCTGTAATATTATTAGAACTGTTAAATGATTAAAATTATTGATTTATATTTTTATTGAATATTAAATCCATAAACATTAATAGAAATTTATAATCAAAAATAAACATATATTCTATCATCAAAATGGCGGTTAATATTTTTTAATTACACAGAGTATAATGTAAATTTATATTCCACTAAGTTAAGATAAAAACTACGTATATTTAAAATTGTATATCCGTTACGTAGAAAACTATACCGAAACCAGCGATGTATGTATTGATTTAAATTTATATTAAACATTGGAAATATGACTGATTCAAAAAAAACCACGATTATTCGAAAAAACTAATCTCGTATTTAAAAAATAATAATATTAAAAATATAATTTAACTTTAATATTTTACCCTAATGACCGTTAATATTACTCGTTTTTTAATTTATTAAATTAACAGATAAAAATAAAAATGAACTTTTGAGACTTTTTTATCTGTATAAATCGTAGCATTAGAAAGAAATAAAAAAAACCTTAAATATATTACAAGAAATATTTGTAATAAAAAAAATATTTATTTTAATTCTTTTCCATGTTTCACGGAAAATCTAATCGTACAAAAATCTAATCAACACATACAGAACTAGCCTCCCATCCTTCCTAACGCTATCAGTTCATTTCTTCTTAATAATTGGTTCTTCTTCTACTTCTTCCTCCTCCTCAATCTCTTCTATTTCTTCAATTTCCTCGATTTCTTCAATTTCTTCTTCCTCAGATAAATCGTCTTCTTTCTGTAAAGAGTATTTATATATATACTATAGTAGTCGTCGTTTCGATGATCGCCATGATCAGTGCGCCCACGGTACAGTCGAGAACTCACGGGAAGTGAACCCGCACTACTGACGCACATTATTTATACTGTTTCACAATTATCATCAAGTACCGTACTACCCACGAAATTATATAAGAAACGTCGTATCAGTAAATACAAGTATTTTGGCCATTATTCTCTAATATATATTTTTTTATTAGTTTAAAAGATTTACAGGTCTTCGTGATGGAGTGGGATAGCGTTTCATTGTAAATGTTTACGCGGTTGTGCTGATTGTGAGTTCGATACCTACTCGGGGAATGATTATTAAAAAAATATTTTCATTTCCCCACTCTAGCAGTCAAAGCGCAGCGTTGAGTTTCGCTATTCAACACGAAGTATTTGTAAAAATATATAATATGTACATTAT
This sequence comes from Heliconius erato x Heliconius himera, assembly GCA_013421005.1. Lineage (NCBI taxonomy): Eukaryota > Metazoa > Arthropoda > Insecta > Lepidoptera > Nymphalidae > Heliconius > Heliconius erato x Heliconius himera. The sequence goes on along the minus strand of JAATLQ010036430.1, from coordinate 28,172 downwards.
TTATGTATAAAATATTTAAAAAAAGACTGTACCTCAGCCGCCGGTTGCGTGAACCCACTCGCCGTTGTAAAGTCATCTACCGTTGATTCTGAAATGACAATTACGTAGAAATTTATATTTAATAAATAATGTTGTATAGAATATTGTTATAGCGGCGTTTAATTCCGCCACTCGACACACAATGTCTCGAAAATTGAGTGGAAGTGTCTTATCAGTAGTGGGATACTTCACGCTGTATCACGCATTAAGCAGGGTAGGTAGATCGGGAGCCTAATGTTAAGACACTCCGTTTCCACCAAATTCTCTAGGCATTGAAAGGCAGAGCTCAAATCGATACCATAGCGAAGAAATAAAAATATTAAACATTTCATTTTCTCGAGTGGGAATTGAATCCTCAACCTGTAACGTTTACAATCACACGCTTGTGCCCCCGCGCCCAATGGCCTCAATATTTTTTTTCAGCTTCACGCTGTATCCCGCACACAGCGGGGTAGGCACAGGGAACCTAGTGTTAAGACACTCCGTTCCCCGATATATTTATAATGATATGAATTGAAATAGATAAAAAATGTAATAATACCTAGTTCCCTGTCAGGAGTGTCGCGCGGCGCGTCTTGTATCAGCGAGAGTGTGATCTTCCCGCTAACCACCAACTACAAATTTTAAAAAAGAAGCATTTTTTGCTATCTATACTGTGTACTGTAAAATATATTGTTAGATAATTATATATAAAATTAAAATTTATGATTTTCTATTTAATTATTTGCTTGAAGTACAAATAGAATAAACACTAATGGACAAAATATTTATTCCAAGTAATATGATAATTATTCTTACTTCAAGAATATGCTATAAAATCAAATAAATAAATAAATCAGCTTCATGCTGTATCCCGCACACAGCAGGGTAGGCAGAGGGAACCTAGTTAACACGCTTCGTTCACCACTTTCTGCCGAATTCAGAAGGCATTGCGTGTTGAGTGGCAGAACTCAACTTTGTGCCGCTGTGCCACGACTGGCCTCATACTATACTCATACTATAATCTTTAAGAAATATAAAAAATCTGCTTCGTGCTGTATCCCGCACACAGCAGGGTAGGCAGTAGAAACCTAAACCCTAAAAGTGTTAAGACACTCCATTCCCCATTTTCCGCCGAAAAATTTGAACTTTTGACGTTTAAAATACACACATATAAAAAAGGTAGAAAGGAGTGCCTTTAAATTAGGTTATTACTGACTATGCTGGTTGAACTATACTTACGAAAATCATTTTTTTTAAATAAAAATATAAAGAAACTTTCTAATAGAAATATAAAAGAAGAAAATAAACATATAATAACTTACACACTAAAATAACAAAAAAAAAACTAAAATAATTAAAAAACTTACCGGAGCCCTATCACTGGGCTCGGGCTTCGCCCCGTCGTTCTGTTCGAAGTCTGCAATTAGAACACGCGACTGTTGCGGAATCTCCGTTTCGAGGAATATTGACTTCACATCGTCAGCTTCGTGCTGAAATTATATTTATTTAATTAAATTAAAAAAAAATCATTCTGAATATGAGGCCGGTCGTGGCGCAGCGGCACGAGGTGTGACTGCAAAACCGACTGGTTGTGGGTTCGATCCCCACTCGAGGAGATGAAATATTTACTTAAATTTATATTTCCATTTCTTCGCTCTGGTGTCGAGGTTAAGCGCGGCGTTGAGATCTGCCACTCAACACGCAATGCCTCCAGAATTCGGCAGAAAGTGGGGAACAGAGTGTCTTAACACTAGGTTCCCTCTGCCTACCCTGCTGTGTGCGGGATACAGCGTGAAGCTAATTTAATTTAATTTTTTTTTTTCATTCTGAATAATCGTCTTTACGGTTATTTCCTAGAGATAAAGAAGCAATAGAAACATTACGAAATCAACTAACTATGCCGCAATCAACACAATCAACGGCTAAACATTCGGATTTCACAAAAGGAACTGCAGACCACTTAAGTTAGCAAGATATTAACGTCCACTTCACATTAAAAAAAAATAACAGTATTAATAATCTATTAAGTACACAAAAGGCACGGACAACAAGTCTGTGGCTCATAACAACTCTATTATAAAAAAAACATTGATATTAATTGACTTTTATTTAGTTATTTTAAAAATATTATTTGTAAATATAAAAATAAGTTTAAGTGAGCGAAGCCGAGTTTGTGTTTGAGTCTCTTGTATTATAAAAAAATAAAATGTTATCAAATGTCAAAATTTTAATGACAAAGATAAAAATCTATTTATTGACACTTCTGTATCTTAATTTCACAATAGTCTATCACATCTTCGGTAGTATAGTGGTAAGTATCCCCGCCTGTCACGCGGGAGACCGGGGTTCGATTCCCCGCCGGAGAGAACGCTTTTTTTATTTTGTTTTTTAATTCTGCATTTTTTTTATTTTGAAAATTTTTATCAATATTGCAATAGTAGTCTAACTTCACGTTTCCTACATTAATTTTGAAAATATAATGTTTGTCAACTTTTACTTCGTGCTCAAATTTATTATATTTACAATCAAAGTAAATTTTACACAAACTAACATGCTGTTTCAGGCTTTTACCTCTTATTTTTGATCTTAATTATGAAGAGGAAAACATATTTGAAAAGTTCTAGTGCAATTTTATTTTATTGTTAGAAAATAGAAATAATAGTTATAATAATTAAGTGTTCTAATTTTATTTTTTAATTAAAACATTATATTACTTTAATAACAATAAAATTCTATTAAAAAGATGACAAATACAAAAAAAATACATGTGAATTGTGATTTATAAAATGTGATTTATAAAAAAAATATAAAAAATCAAAGTATTTTAGTATACTTTGTTCTTCCCCAAGTGCGTAACACTTTAAAAATGGTACAAATACTTTAGAACATATCAAAATAATAAATAAGTTGTGGCCTTATATTTTCCACGTAGCTTGATAAGAACTTATGCTTAGTTTTCAGAGCGCTTGGACGGTTTCTAACCCCTCGTTCGCACGGGAGACAATAAGTAGCGGCGTAAAAACCCGGCGAAAGAGGTTTTATATCGCGTACAATTTGCCTGTTCATACGAGCGATTTTAAATCACTTTTTATCCGTCTTTCACGGCAGTAAGACGTGGAAATGGTTAAAGCAAAAGTACTAGCAGTATCGATGTTAAAGTTTCTGTTTTATTGTCATAGTTAATCTTTATTATACCTACATAGTGGTACTTGTTACCAACAATGACATAAAAGTGGTCCTTGATCAAGAAAAGGTTGGGAAACCCTGATATAATGAGCAATTCGCGATTTATCTGCGATGACATCGTAGCCACGTTCCGTTGCCATAAATACGCGTACAACCACTTCGAATGCTCGCAGCGTACTGACTGTAATGCAAGCGACTTTTTGTTTCTCGTCAGAACAGCAGTAGGGAGTTCCATACGCTCTATTTCAGTCGCCGGGTGCTTGAAATGGAGCAGCACGCGATAAAATTTAGGCACGATTTAAAATCTCTTCCGTGTGAACGTATCCACGTGAATGCATTTGTTCTATTGAAACTACTTTTTGTCGTACTACAAAAAGTCGCCGTGCGAACGAGGCCTAAGAGGCGCCAATTCGAGTGCCACAACATTAAAATTTTTAAACATTTTCTAAATGTATTTGTTTTTTCGTAATTATTATAACAATCCGAAAATTACCAAAAATTTATAATATTTTAATTTTATTTTCTTTTTTTAGGGTTCCGTACAACAACAATTTTTTTTTAAAAGCTAAAATTAATATCAAATATCCAGCTCTACTTCTTCTGAAATTTTGCAAGTAGTGAGAACTTACGAAAAGAAATGAAACAAAAAAAAAAGTAAAGAAATTTATGGGTATATTATAGAAAAAAAAATTACAAAGTTATATTTGTAGTTCAATTCATAATAAATGAGTGCATACATTCGCAAACTTTAGTTTGTCGACTTTCTTTTATTATTATATTTGCAACATTTCATGCAACTACAACAATTTCAACATCAATCATACAAAGTCTGAACTACGTGTACTACAGTGATATACGGTCTTACCGGTTTCGGCGGTAGCGGTTTGGGCAGGTCCGGTTTGTAGGCACCGCCGTCAGCTGGATGAGCTGTTAACTCCATGCCGATTACCTGGTATTACCAGTAGTAAGTATATATAAAAAATGTATGGTTTAGCGATTACCTGGTAATATTTAGTTGACACATGATAGTAAGTTATTTACTAATTACCGTGTAAAAAGTGGTTTACCGATTAACTTGTATGTTTGGGTTAAAACATAAAACCATGACTAAAAGTCAAATTTAAACGAAAGCGAGATTTTTTTTGGATTTTTCTCTAGTTTAACCTAGCAAATAAATAGTTTGATTTAGAAAGATTTTTAGGTATTCATTTGTTGAATAGTTTATTTTTTTATACTACTAATATTTCAATATTAACAGGAGGAAAAAAGGGGAATATAAATTATGTTTAAGCTCGCAGCTTCAATTTTTTTTAACTTCATGCTCTACCGCATATGGCAAAATAATTATAGACATCCTCGAATATTAAGCCATTCTCCACTTTTCGGCTAAATGCAGAAATGTTGAGTGTCTGAGCTCAACGCCGCGCTTCATCTTGACAGACCGCGGATATAATCACAATTATTTATGTATGGGCCTATATTTTAAGGTAACTAGTAATGAAAACTAAACTTTTAACTTACATACCTTTACACTTTGATTTTCCTCTACGTTCTCATCCACTACCGATGAATCTTCTTTGATAGCCTCTTCAAGTAGCTCTGGTGTTGTTTCTTTTTGCTTTTCTTCTTCTTTTCTTTCTTCAATTAAGAAATCGTGTGCTAATTTTGCTAAGTCTTGTTTATCCACTTCATCTGATTGTAAAATATTATTGATTTCTTCAATATTTTCAAGTACAGGTTGTTCTTTATGTTTCACTTGATCAGAAACATCAATATCCTTAGCAAGAGATTCTTCAACAATATTTTCGCTTGGTACTTTTTCTATGTCAAAGTTGTCATATTCTTTAGCAGCTTCCTCTAACTCTTTTTCTTTCTGTAAATCGTTTTCTTCTACCTTAGATAGTTCAGATTGTTCAACAGATTCTTGTGGCACACTTTCGTTCGTTTCATTTTCTTTAACTTCTGCTGACTTTTCGTCATCTTTTTCTTGCAAAATAATTTCTTTTTCATCGTTTTCATTTGCGGGAGTTTCTAAGTCAATCTTTCCGCTACTTTTATCTACATTTTGTTGTGGTTCAAATTTCTCAGGAGAGGCTTCTTTTTGTGGTTCAGGAGTTTTTTCTTTGGTTTCCCGATATTCACTAGCGACTATGTGAACAGGACCACTATTCAAGAGAATAGTTCCATTAGTGTAAGGGCGAGCATTATCCTGTGCTTCCTAAGAAAGAGATAAAAACAAAATTACTATCATTACCAACGTTTTCTTAAATAAAGACTAATGTATAAAAAGCCAGTATCTACAACTCAAACTCAATTCAACTTAAAACATCATCTAATTTCAATCTTAAGAAAGTGTACAACAAATATCTAAACGCAAATTTTACTATAAAGAAAACATCAGGACAGATAAAGATTTCTATATAAACACTAAATACTATTCAGGTCACACTAACAAATCTACCAAACAGCCAAATCTGCAAAAGCTTAAAAATAAAAAAGTAGTCTATTTACTTTTATAATCAAGCGAAATACTTAAACACTTAGTAACTAGTTATATTTGGACACGTTAATTATTTTATTTTTATCAGGTTATATTTTCTTTTAATTTAGATATATTTTTTAAAATTAAATTAAAATCAATTAGTTAAGATTTTAAATATATTTAAGTTTAGTATGCCGGTAAGCCAGGTAGCTTAGAACAAACAGACAGATGAACAGCGAACATTAAAAAAAAATGTGGTGAAAACGAAATAAATAGAAAGAAAACGCAATGGAAATGCAAACAGAAATAAATGACCGTATTATTAATAAATTTCTACTACACTTAATACTGCCAAAATGTATTTTAAGGCATTCCCTTCATAATCAGATTTACTGTGCCAACAACGTTGATCGTGATTTTATGATAAATTTAGATTTTGCAAGAGGAACATGATTTAAAAAAATAGCGTACAATTTTAATGAAAATAGGTATAGCATAACAAAAATAATCTAAAGAACAGATTAATAAAAATATGGTGGTAAAGAGTAAGTATAAATCAAATTTCTGCAAAAATGTAATCATAGGAAATACAACTGAATTTAAATAAATATAGTTATGCTACAATACATGATTTCTAAATTTGAATATAGAAACCTTTAATTTTAATTGTAAATTGAATTCCAGGATGTTTGTGATAAAAATATATTTTTAAACTTAGTCATATTTAATTTATCCGTTATTCAAGTAACCACAGATAAGCTAAAAAACCGCCAACAAAAGTACCAACAACATTTTGACAGTTTAAAATTTAAAAAAAACTACACATCTAAAACAATTAGTATTCTAGAAAAAGGGGACAAATAAACAAGAATAAAAGACGATTTATTACTTAGAAAAAAAGTGAAATGAAGAAATGATATAAAAATTAATCAATAGAAATATGGTAAAGCTATGAAAGGAGCATTTCCACATGATGATGGGTGTGCATGCAGAGCCACCTGTCGTTGGTTTTGAGTGTAGCTCGCCTCCATCTGCTGGTTGACCTCCGCTACCAGACCAGATATTGCCGATACAACTGTCGGCCGACAAGATTGTATTAAAATTTGTTATAATTCTCACAATATTTTTTATGTCATAGCAATTAGACTTAGATTTGAATACAGTTCTAGGGAAAACCGGTAAATTTTTAACTAAGAAGTTATATTTATAAAAAAAACATGTATTAATTTCTTTGTTAAGATTTTTTTGTAGAGACAATGTACATATATATATATTGTATTAGTACATATATTATGTTAAAAAACATTGTAGGATCAAAATCATTGTATATCATTGAAAAAGTTGCAAATTAGTTACAATTTATTTTCTCTTTTATTCTAGAAAAGGGACAACAATCGGAAATAATAGGGAACAACTGTTAAATCGTAAAATCCTTGGCTGTACAATGAGTTCTTAACAATATTTTTATTTTTAAATTTATTTATCCTGTTACGTTACAACAGTCAAAATAAAATCAAGTAGTTTTATCACGGTCCATAGACTATTTCCTTCTAGAAATTAATAATAATTTAAGAGTTTGTCATATTTTGTTATATTATTATTTGCCTATATTTAATCTATAATACGTTTATTATCTGTAATAGCACTTGCTATATAAAATTACATTTCTTTTTTTAAAAAATCCCAAACCATATTTATGCCACAGATACCAATAAAATGCACTTTTTAAATGTAAACAAAGATTATGTAACAATGGCAATGAAATATAAAAATAAAACTTTGAGAGAAACAAATGACGAAGGACGCTAAGACTAAAATAGTCCGACCGTGCATACTGTCTGGATGGCCGCCAAACTGTAGACCGAGTTCTTGATAGATTGTTTAGTTACTATATAATTATTTTAAAATTTTCAGTTAAGTACGTTGATACCTCTAATAAGCCATATTTAATTTTCATTATTTTGGAGGGTTAAATTTATTAACTTTAAGATTCTATTAATATTTCATATTGATCACTTTTTTTGTATAATATAGTATAAATTATTCAAAGACATTATTAGGATCGGTACTCGGAATTTAACTGTTTCAGAAATTAGGAATACAGTAATTGCATTTTTTTTGTAAATTAGATATTTATGTAAACAAATTTTCTTTTTCTAACTACTCTAAACAAAAACCAAACAGGTACTTACATATATACTAATGCCATCGCAGCTATTTATTTGGCGGTTTTAAGTTGTCGGCTAGATTATATTATTTAATAGAAAATCTAACTAAAAAAACAAACTAAAAAAGCTAAAACTGTCAATAATCAACAAACAAGGTAACCAAAAATCAAATGTCACAAATTCATTATTAAGAATCTTTCTTTTAGGTTATGCTTTGAAAAAAATGACATAACCTAACCTGTATTTACCACCACCAAATCAGTAGCTGTGGTGGTATTAATACGTATATATATAAAAAAGTACCACCAAACAAAACGGTCACCATGCCGCAAGCGAATATTAAACACCTAAGGATACATTCGTAACATCTGGCTCTTTCTAATGCTGTAAGTGTGAAAGAGAGAGACACGTCTAACAACGATAGTCAATTTGATATCCCTTTTTTCAATTATTGTATTAAATACACAACATATCGACGCTACACAGGGACAATCTCGTAATTGCATCGTTATTTTATAACGAAAAATATGATTGGAGAGTTTTTTTTTGAGGGTTTGGCCTAGGTACTTTTAAATATTAACTTTCTATTTTACAATGGGTACTAGGAAATTGCTAATTTACTATTACTTAAGAACTAGGCTTCAAAAATAAATTTCTTTCTCTTTGTATTAGTAGAAGTTTGTATAGTAAATATCAACAATATCTTTATAGGATTAACTACATAATAGATAATAGGAGAAGTATCGTTTAATGTAACAAGCATGCAGAGCAGTGGCTAGTCACCAGTGGTGTAAAAGTGTAACATTAAGGTCCGTATTAATAAACCGCTCCCAAATTTCGAGACCGAACTTGAGATGGCGTTTACATTCATAAATTACATATCTATGAATGAAAACGGCACCTCAAAATTGATCTCGGACCTAAGAACAATTTATAAATACGGGCCTTAGAATATATAAAAACAAATATTTTTAGTTGAGGTTTTTTACCATTTATGTCGAGACAAGCTAAGGGAATTTGGGTATTTAGAGAAAATGTATTAATAAATAAGAATATTTAATGCTTAAACATTAAATTTAGAAAAAAAAAATCTTTTGCATTTACGAAGTTGTCACTGCATATCGCCGATATTGATAAAAATTAAAAATACTAAATCTCGAAACGTCCACATTATGTTATATTTAAGCCAGTAAAAGTTACTTAGGAACTTACACACATTTTTTTATATCGTTTCTTTGCATTTATCATTTCTAGTTACTAGATCAATGTCTCAATAACATTCACATAGGGTCTATTGGACCCTATATTACACGATACAATATATTAAATTCAATAATTACTACTTTTAAATACTTAATCAAAGGGATACCAAATAGAAATGTATAGACTAGTAATATACCGCGTCGCGCCTCGCGAGTTGTCCAACAATTCTTTGCATTGCCCGTTCCGTTTCCGCCAAACGGGCTCTCAGGGCGGCGAGCTCGGCGTCCCCTTTGTAAATTATTTATATTATGTAAGTATATGCTTTGTAACTTACATATATTTTTAGAAATTAGCGGTTTTTTGTATAGTGATGTAAATAAATAAATAAATAATATTAAATAAATAAATTAAAAACGGAGTATTTTAACACTACGCTCTCACTGCTCACCTCTGAAAATGTGGACGACGAATCAAAACCTAAATAGATGATTTTAAAAAAAATTTACTTTGTGCCGCCGTAAATAGACGCCAAGAGGCGTCTGAACGATATAATAGTAATTCATAATATATAAAAACTTTTTTTTTTACTTGGTATCTGACACTTTTTAAGACTTGGAGCCCTACTTGAAATGATTATTTAGCTTTTTTTTTTAACGTAATTTTATAATTTAATCATATTCTAACATTATGTATAATTTTATTTCAATATATTTTTGTTATCAAAAACTTTTATCAACTACGTTTTTTCCTCCAACTAATTAGTATTAACCGTGTTAAATGTGTTTTTTAATAATATTTATATACTCACTTGTATCCGCTTCTCTGTGACCTGCGCGTGCGTTAAGTGAAAATAAATCTAATTAAAAAAATATACAGAGGCCAGTCGTGGCGCAGGGGCACAAGCGTTGTAGGTTCGATTCCCACTCGACACAAGAATGAAATGTTTAATAAATTGCATTTCATCGCTCTGGTAACGAGATAAATCGCGGCGTTGAATTCCGCCGCCTACTAACGCCTATACAATTTGCCGAAATTTGGCCGAAAGAGGGAAACATAAGTGTCTTAAAAAAACCAGGTACCCAGGTGCCCTCCGTCTACGTGGTAGGCGCGGAATACAACGTGAAGCTAGAAAAAAAATGTATATCCATCGTGGTTTTTGATACTGAACGTGAAAGTTGTGGGTTCGATTCGCATTCGGAGGAATATTTTTATTGAAATGATGATCTTCTATATAACAAGTTCCTTATTTGTTCTATACTCAGAATTTTATCTTTTTTAATCATACAATTTTTTTAAATATTTACACTTGTAAGATAACCATCAACATTCAACCACGAGATGTTTAATCCAATATTTTTTTTCTGCTCTTAAGAAAACGAAAATTTCTTTTTAAAATAAAATTTTCACCAAAAATATGGTTTTTAAGAATAATAAACCAAATTCTTACCCAATTGATCGGGTGACGTCCTGGAGTCATCTCTGAACACACGTCTCCGGAACTGAGGATCGGGTGCTACATGCTCGTAGGGCGATACGGCGCGTTTGAAGAATATCTATATGAAATTAATATTTAAAAAAAACAGGTTAATTTACAGAGCAGGGTAGGCAAAGGGAACCTAGTGTTAAGACTGCACAATTCTGGAGGCATTGCGAGTTAAATGGCGGAACTCAACGCTGCGTTTTGTCTTGACACCAGAACAGAGGAAATGAAAATATAAATTTAAATAAATACTTTATTTCCCCGAGTGGGAATCGAACCCAAAACTAGTCGCGTTTACAGTCACACTATATCTATTTGAAATTAATATTTAATATTCATTAAATTAAAAAATTGAAGCAAGATTTGAACTAGAATGCAGCACATTGCTCATTTGGTGCAACAATAACAAATAATATGGTCGAACAGTCGTGGCCGCAGTTTGGCTTTATGAACTTTTGCACATTGTTGACATACGCTCGGAGAGAAAATAATCAAAATAAGTAATAAAATGACTGAGGAGGAGGCCAGTCGTGGCGCAGCGGCACAAAGTGTGACTGTAAGCCGACTGGTTGTGGGTTCGATTCCTACTCGACGAGATGAAATATTTACTTAAATTTATATTTTCATTTCTTCGGTCTGGTGTCGAGGCAAAGCGCGGCGTTGAGTTCTGCCACTCAACACGCAATGCCTGCAGAATTCGACAGAAAGTGGGAAATAGAGTGTCTTAACACTAGGTTTCCTCTGCCTACCCTGCTGTGTGCGGGCTGTATCCCGCCGTGAAGCTGATTTTAGATAAAAATAATTGTAATATAAAATCTGCGCTTCCATCTACAGAAGACCTAATAGTCTCACAGTTAGTGAATATTCATGACCGTCCAAAAAAAGTGCGATATAATAATCCTTTTCCTGTCATATCTAAAAAATACACAAGTAAAAAAATATTATAGTAGACCAACTCACTGTATTTGTATGTATATGTTTTTATATTTGTATGTATGTACTTTTATGTTTGTTTAATATTATTATTTTGTTTTTTTTACTACTATAGTAAGTAATACTTTTTGCGCCTGACTGTATTCTCTTGCATAAAGTCCTGCACTCTTAATGGTTGCCTGTAAGAGATCACTTGCAGTGATAAGGCCGCCATTGCACATGCTAATTTAAGTACCTACCTATGTTTTATGTAAATTGTGTATTTTTTTTCATGTGCAATAAAGTATTATTATTATTATTAACTCACCTTGCTAAGCGTATACACGAAGAATATCAATATACATATAGTATATATGGGCATTACGAAGCCCATTGACGACTTCGGCGCCGGGACGGGACCTCCGGGGGAACCTAGAGGCGGTCTCATGCCTGGGATTGGTGGAGGCTGTGGAAAAGAGATGATATTTATTAAGTTTTTGTAGTATTAAAAAATCCTTTCTTTGGCATACAGCAGATTGTAGCAGTGTCAGTCCTTAAGAAAGCTTCCACAAAAAAAGTATTATAATATAACGAACATATTATACAAACAAAAGTGAGTTCTTGCAGATTTTTTAACATAAATAGAAATAAAATCTGTTTAATGGTATTTTTTTTTTAGTTATAACCGGTATTTAAAAAAAAAAAAACTGTCGTGGCACAGCGGCACAGCACAGCGTCTATAAATGCGATGCGAAGGTTGTGTGTTCGATTTCCGCTTGCGATAAGTGGGGAGTTGAGTTTCGCCACTCAGCAATCATAGTCTCGAGTTAACACTTGGTTCCCTCTACCTACTGAGCTTTATAAAATTTAGCTGCAAGCTGTATCCCGCATATCAATAAATAATAGATAAAAAACGCGCTTTTGTGAAAAAAATACATAAGTAATATTAATATGAAATAAACCAGACAAGCGCGACTCGGGCTCGCCCACCGAGGGTTCTGTATAAAAATTGGAACTCTTGAGATTTTCAATTGAAGCCTAGCTTAGCTAAAGCCCTTTTATTTGATACCTTATTTGAACTAGCGACTGTAATACCAAACTTTGGCCCCCCTTTTACGTCTATTATTTTTTAGAATTTAAACACATATGTATTTTTTCCTAAACTAGTACGTTTTGTACTAGTAGGTCAACCGGAAGTACCCTATTAATGTTGATTCCTTTCATAGTGTCGAAATACGCGTTTTTTATAACATAAACGGCCATTTCTTTTTGAAATACGTTTTTTTTCAGGAAATCAAGGGACCGTAGATCTAAGTATATGGTTTGAATTTTAACTCGATATCTCCAAGTGTTCCTAAAATAAGGGTCTCGACAGACAGACACACATTTTTTTTCTTAAAACGTACGGTACCCTAAAATTCACACTCACTTAAGATAAATTTAATTGTTTATCAATTTATCTTAAGTGATCTATTGACACTATGTACCCCATGCTTTTTTTACAAAAATAATTAAAAGGAATTCAACTCCATTACTCTGTCTGAACGGTATATATTACTAACCTGTCTCTTGTTACAATATTTAAAAAACAAAGGCAGTAAACATAAAAATAAAACAAAACATTCACTTTAAATTTTATTAACGAATTGCTCTTCGATATTACAAATATACACTATACGAGACATCACTAGAGGTAGTGTTGTACCATCGTTATTTCCATTTGACAGAAACATAGTAGAAATACGGCAATTTATGTACATTTCTCAATAATTGATGTCTATATAATTTTGCTAGTGTAAAGTTACTTACATCGTTATTGAATATTGCAATGGAAACCTAATGTTTGCTTTCAAATATTTCACATATTTTTATACTACAGTCTTTAAAAAATACTTATTTGAATATATATAATTGGAATCACGCTGTATCCCGCATATATCAGGATAGGCAGAGGGACACTCAGCTCCTCTTTTTCTGTCAATTTTTAGAGACAACACCGCACTTTGTTTTGTTACCAGAGCGAGAAAATGAAAATAATTCATTTCACCGATTGGAAATCGAACCCATTATCGTCGCGTTTATTATTAATTTATATTAATTAGATGACGACTTCAAGATACAGAAAATAGAATAAAAACAACGCAGCAAGCTTTCAACTTGTTCCTCTGGTTTATTAATTTGTTACGATATTTCAATATGATAATAATAATAATGTAAGCCCTTCTTCACGTCTCCATCTACCTTCTTCTTCGTCTTTATTTTTTTCTTGTCTACTTTGGTGTAAGGACGCAACGTCGATATTGATAACAGATTCATCATTTCTCGCATGGCGGGTTATCAGAGAGTAATTATTGTTAAGACAATACGTTCCACTTCCTATTCCTTCTTGTATTTTTAAGACACTTCCATTTCTTTTACTTTCGCCGAATTCTTGAAGCATCGTGCATGCTGAGTGGCCAGACAGAAACATGAAAATATTAAATATTTCATTCTCTTGAATGGGAATCGAACTCACAATCGTCGCGTTTACAATCTGTCTGTCTGTGACACGACGGCCTCTGTTATATACCAATATGGCGCATAATAAATATTCTAGTTGGCGTATCTCAACACAACCAGCATTAATTCATTTGTCAACTATTTCGTGAGTTATATCAACATAGAGCAGATATAAATTATAGGTAAACTGTAAATCTTGACTAGCCTCGCTAAGGGGAGTTGAGTGCGAATCTGGAGACTGCCAAGTCAAGTCCTGTCTTGGACATTTTCAAAATCAATTAATACCTATAAGAAAAGCGCGGCGTTGAGTTCCGACTCACAACACGCTCTCGAAAAAAGCCAGTACGTAAACTGACTACGCTAACACTTGGTTAGTAGTAGTCAATTAGGGTTCCGTATTCAAAATAAGACGGGACCCTACTATTAAGACTGCGCTGTCTGTGCGTCCGTGTAGTTTCCGTGGCAGATAGACAGTTTAAATTATTACCGATGATGTATTTCTGTTGCCGCTATAACAATAAATACTAAAAAGTAGAATAAAATGCCATCAAAAACATCCTGTAAAAAATGTCGATGTCCAAGTCGATCTATTTGTTTAAAACGTAAAATATTTTTAATATTGGCATGATAATAACTACTGTAATAACTTAAGACAGAAGGTCCTTTAAGTAGACACTAAATAGATTAACCGACTTGGTATTACATGGATCTCACAACTTTTTACGGTAGAAAGACTGAGCTGCGAGACTTGGGTTTTTTTACAGGATGTTTTTGATGGCATCTCACTTCTTTTTGTAGAGTCCTACTTTTTGGTACCTATCTATACTTATTATTTTTTATTATACAGTAATAATGATTCATTAACTGCAAATGTAACCTTGTAATCCTATACATTTATATGGGAATACAAAGTTATTCATGCAGTTGGTGTATTTGAAAAACTGGACCAAAATTACAAAATATTTAAGTTTTCCCATGATTAAGACATTAAACTCTATTTATATTCTAAATTTGAAGCTTCTATGTCTGCTAGAAGTGCCTTGGACTTTTGATGATCGGTGAGTCAGTCAGTGAGTGACAAAATTTAGAAACTAACAAGTTGTCATTCTTAAACTACTGGTTCAAATTGACTGAAATTTTAAATATACCGTGTTTATATTATGCCTGATTAGTTACTGAAAATTCAGGTTTCTTGTTTTATCCACTACGAAGTTATAGGGGGTCGAAAATGGCCTGAATTGCTTCGAGAAAAGGTACGACCGTGCCGCTGTTTTTTGCTCGACTTGGCGGGGGCACTGCCGTGCCCCCAGATAAATATTTAAGTTGGATCCCATACAACAAACGCGATTTTGTACGGAATCCTTCATGCTACATCTGACTTGCAATTGGCCGATTTTTTTTAGTAAATAAAAATAATTTAAACTTTTTGAGACAAACATAAATAATTATTTCTGATATAGCTATCCAATGATAAAATACATTACAAATATATATGTATTTCCACATTATTTATATAAACGTAATGTCAGTCATATAACTCTAAGCACTAAAGTTGCCTTGTCAACTAGTTGTGAAACTGTTAGGTTAACCTCTAAATAATTATTAGGTGAGCTTCAAATATCAATAGATGTTTGTATATTATAGAATATATAATTATAATTTACGCATTCATCCTAAATATAGTTTCTCAATATTATTTTCATATAATTTTTAGGGTTCCGTACGTCAAATCTCAAAAAACGGAACCCTAATAGGATCACTTTGCTGGTCACCTGTCCGTCTGGACTATTTATCTCGATATCGTGTGGTGGTATCAAGCAAATTTATATCAAATATTCATATTTATAGTACCTTAAAACTCAAAAAATATCAAGCTTCAAAGACAACCCAATCAAAAGATACGAGCCTAATAAAATGGACAATCCTAAACAAACATAATTTTACAATTCGAACCAGTAGGTCCTGAGATTTGGCTGTTCAACCAAACAAACTATTTAGCTTTTTTTTATTTATGGAAAAGGACAAGGCAAACGAGCGTTCGGGTCACCTGATGGTAAGTGACTACCGCCGCCCACGGCCCCGTGCAGCACCAGAGGAGCTACAGGTGCGTTGCCGGCCTTTAAAGTGGAGATAGACGCGCTTTTTGAAGGTACCCATGTCGAAGCTAGGTAAGGCAAGGTCACATATAGCTTTATGATATCAATAAGTACAGACTATATATGGAAGTATATCAATTGCTTTTTACCGTTAACCTAAACTTTTGCATTTTCTACATTACGTGCTGAACGCCGAAAACAGATCCAGCGAGTTCATCACATGGTACGATTACAATAAATCGATTTTGAACCTGCAACCATCGCGTTTAGTACTAATTATATCTAAGAATAACAGTTGTAGTACGACCGTACTACAACTAGCTTTTAAAGGTGTCAATGACAGTGACTGTGTTAGCTGGTTTGATCGCTGTCCAAAAAATCGGAATGATTCATAGGGAACCAATCGTATATAATATACGTAATAGTCATACCTATTTTTCAATATTCTTAATAAAATAAGTTATCAAGATATAAAATAATCACATGTCATATGAATCTTATATTTTTAAGAAAATGTTATTCTTACGCGTTTAAATTTCGAGAAATATAATTAATTAATTTACACGATCATCAGCTGCACTCTGTATCCTGCATAAAGCATGGTAGGCACAGGGAACCTAGTGTTAAGACACTCCGTTCTCCACTTTCTGCCTAATTAAAATTTTGATTTAATTTACACAATCATCCTACAACCTACATGCAAAATTTCAACTTTCTAAGTCCAGCAGTTTCGTTTGAGCGTTGTCTGTCAGTCACTCACTAACTAAAGTGTTTTAATATATATATGTAGAGGCCAGTCGTGGCGCAGAGGCACAAAGTGTGACATTAAAACCGACTGGTTCAGTTCCCACTCGAGGTGAAATATTTACATAAATTTATATTTCCATTTCTTCGCTCTGTTGTCAAGGCATAGCGCGGCTTTGAGTTCCGCCACTCAACACGGCAATGCCTCCAGAATTCGACAGAAATGGGGAACGGAGTGTCTTAACACTAGGTTCCCCCTGCCTGCCCTGCTGTGTGCGGGATACAGTGTGAAGCTGATTTATTTTATTTTATAAATACATTACCTTTACAGTACAGTACTTTTTGTGTTCCATTTAGCACGTTCCTCACAAATTAACACTTTTATAATAATATTTTTTTACAAGGCAAACTTAATTTTCAGTATTTTTTTTTTCTTTTAAAATCGTAAAATGCAATGACCGACGATATACCGACGTGAACTGAACTGAAACTAAAATTGAAAATTTATAAACGTCGCTCCGCGGTTTCCTGTTTATGCTGGAGCTAGGAAATTTTAATGTGGACGGATGTATGATATTTTTATTGATTTATATAATATCAATACATTAGATTATATATCAATGTATTAGATGCGGCGTTGAGTTCTGCCACTCAACACGCTTCCCTCTGCTTACCTTGCTATGTGCGGGATACAGCGTGAAGCTGATTTTAATTTCAATACATTAGATAGAATATTAGCTTTTGTATTTAAATTGACGCGGTGTAGCAGGATAGGAATCGAAACAATGTATCTCGTGCAGCGGAATTCAACATTTCGCTATTTATTAAAATAACCTAAATAAATAACCATTTCACCGATCTATTAAGATCGGTGAAATGATAGTAACGAATTTCAGTAGTAATAAGAAAGAAAAAGAAACTTTACACAAAAATTTTGTGGAAAATAGGATAAAAATTTTTTTAGCTTCCCTCTGTATCCCGCATGTAGGGGAGGCAGTGGGAGAAACCACTTTCCGCCGAGTTCTAGAGGCTCCTCGTTACTAAGGCGAGGAAATAAATGGGAACCGTACCCATTTCAACTTGTCACATTTACAGTCTCACTCTGCGCCCCTGCGCCACGACTGGTCTTGATATTCGGGAGATGCGTGAAGCTTTGTCGTAGGCGTAGATAAAATAATAATTTGAGGGTAGGTATATATTATTTCATTTCCTATAGCGTATATTTTTAACTATATATTTTCACTTTTTCATATATAGTAGATATAAATATGTACTTAATAATGACGCATTGTGTGCAAGACACGCTCCCACATACATACATCACTATTGCAAAACTTATCAAATCGTGATTCTATTCATCTTCTTATAGGTGTAAGATTTAAGGCAATCTAAATGTAATTACTTATAGTTTAATTGTTATATTTAATAAGCTTCACGCTGTATCCCAAACACAGCAGGGTAGGCAGAGGGAACTCCGTTCCCCACTTTCTGCTGAATTCTGGAGGCATTGCGTGTAGAGTGGCAGAGCTCAACGCCGCTCTTAGCCTCGACACCAGAGCGAAGAAATGGAAATATAAATTTAAGTAAATATTTCATCTCCTCGAATGGATATCGAACCCACAACCAGTCAATTTTACAGTCACACTTCGTGCTGCTGCGCTATGACTGGCCTCAATTATATTTATTCAATAAAAAAAAACATTTTATTCAGAGAAATCACTTTTTTATTTTTTGGCTTCACACTGTACCTCGAATGTAAAATTTACCACGCAACGCTCAATCTTTGAGATATTGCACATTGTGAGCCGGAACTTAACGCCGCGCTTAGTAACCAGAGCGACAAAATAATACATTCTCGTAACTACAAATCGAACTCACAACCTTCGTCTACATTCAGACACAGTACCGTTGCGCCACGACGACCTATAAATACTTTTATAATTAAGTAGAGATAACGTGGTGAAACTCAATCACTTAGACTTGGATTAATATTCATGATTTATTAAAGAAGCTGCAAGTCTTCGTAACAAGACAGACGGAAGATAGATTATCTAATGTCATATCGTTTAATTTGTGTAATAATTCACTTAAAATTTAATTATTTGAGCCATATACAAACTTCTAGTAATTTAAAATAGTGTTCAAAACAAAAATCAAATCAGCTTCACGCTGTATCCCGCACATAGCAGGTTAGGCAGAGGGAACCTGTTGTTAAGACACTCCGTTCCCCACTTTCTGCCGAATTCTGGAGGCATTGCGTGTTGAGTGGCAGAACTCAACGCCACACTTTGTCTCGACACCAAAGCGAAGAAATGGAAATATAAATTTAAGTAAATATTTCATCTCTTCGAGTGGGGATTGAACCCACAACCAGTCGGTTTTACAGTCACACTTTGTGCCCCTGCGGAACGATTGGCCTCTAGTTTTAATCTATATTAGGGGCCCAAGCGTTTGACTGTAACGACTGACTGATTCCCTTTCGACTCCTACTCGACAAAAATAAATATTTAATATTTTCATTTAATCGTCCCCAGAAATGGGCAGAAAGTGGTGAACGAATGTTTTAACAATAGGTTCCAAGATTCCCTGTCTACTTTGCTATATGCGGGATTCACGGTGAGAAGTTAAAAAAATCAAATTTCGCAAGATGAATTTCAAATGAACGCGAAGGCTGTAGGTTCGAATTCTACCTAGAAATATATTTTTATACGTCGTGCCAGAGCGAGATAATGTTTTATTAAGCCTAATGGGAATCGAACACAAAACTACCGCGTGTACGTTCAGGTCTCACTGAGCACGAAGTCATCTATATATATAAAAGGACATGTATCAGACTAACTGAGGCAAGACACACGTACAGCCGTAACCGCTGTGCGTAGAAACGTGAAATTTGGACAGATGTTTATTTTCATAATCTGGGCATCCACTAAGAAGAGATTTAAAAAAAAATTAACTCTAAAGGGACGAAATCACCACCGATTTTTATACAATTTGAAATTCAGACTCTTAAAAATATTTCATTAAACACTTGTTTCGTGTTTTTTTTTAAATTGCGCGTCCATTAGTCTACTGTAATATAAATACGTATATTATATAGTATCGAGTTGTGTCATTGTTAATATTGTTTGACGCCTACACTCTATTCTATTCTCATCTGTTTAAACTTTCATTAACACATAAGATGTAACTTCTCTTAAATTTTATTATTACCATCGATATTAAATTATGTAATTATAGGTAAAATGATCATAAAAGTACGCAATACTAACATATTGAATATGGCGCAATAGTAAAAAGTCTCAGGTCTTTTAGAGGAAATTAAATTATATTATAGGATATAGAGATAGACTGTCGTGGCGCAGAGGCACAGCATTTAACTGTAAACACGACGAATGTGGGTTCGATCCCCACTCGTGAGAATTAATTATTTAATTATTTTCATTTCATTGTTCTGGTAAAAAGACAAAGGAGGCGATCCTAGCCTCTCAACACTGAAGGTCTCGAAAATTGGGGGGAAAATGTGAAACAGTGTCATAATATTAGGTTCCCTTCGAGTCAGTCCTGAAGCATCGATGCAAGAAAATCAAAAGCGAACCTTTTTCTTTTAGATAAAAAAAATACTTCCAAATATAACATTTACTATACAAATAGCTAGAACAGCTCACGTGTCGACATACTACCAAGAAGTTTTCAATATATATAACAAACTTACCAAATCCTTCTTTGTAATGCAAATACTAGTTCTTTGACCGAAATGACCATAATGCTACGTTCAATATATTTTTGTTTGATATTTGACATTGTGGAATGGTAAAGTATTTTTTTAAATACCTCTTTTCTTGTTTCGTAAATGGGTAAAAATAGGTATATTAATATTTATGCCGATTAGAAGCCGTCGTGGCGCAATGGGGCAGTGTGTGACTGTGAATATAATAATTGTGGGATCGACTCTATTTTTATTTCTTGTCTTCGGTAGATGAAGCGCGGCGTTGAGTTCCGCCACCCCATAAAAGGGATAAACCTAAAGAAATTTTACTATTAAATAAGATCTATTTATCTAATAGGTTGTAAAATATAAGCCGATTTTTTTATCTAAACGGAACGGTTTAACGGAACAATCCTGACAAAACGGTTAAAATGAGTAATAAATAAGTTATTTTTTATGTATAGATTTGTTTTTAGCTTTCCATACATCGTACGGAAAAAACGGAACCCTTGTAGGATCATCTTGTTGTCGATTTTCCGATCCTTTGGGGCACGAAAAATATAAATCTTATAGGTCAAGTCAGAATTTACTTTTTTTTTGTATTTTATATACATATATATTTCAAATTTAAATTCCTATCACACACACAGATCAACAATTAAATATATTTAAAACATATGCAGATCTAAACCAAATACAGGTGTTTGACAACCAGCCAAGTGGCACTTGTCGTGTCACCTCGCTAAGTGATGCGCTCGGACGCTTTGGCTGCAACAATACGTCTTGTTACTTACAAACGCCAGTCAATGTAATGGATGATTTACAGTAAGTTTGTATTAGAAGAATATGTTAATCTGAGTGGACATGAAGTCTATAAATAATATTGATGTCATCGTGGCGGTGGATGTAGGTTCGAAATTCCTTTAAGGTAAAATTTTGATCATAATATAGATACAGTGCAGCCTTAGGTCTCTATGGGATCAACAAGAGAGAGGTTGGAATCTCCTATAGACCAGGGATTCCAACCTCTCTCTTGTTGAGACTCCTTGGACTGTAAATTATAAAAAAAATATATTTTATTTTTATACAGTGCAGCCTTAGGTCTCAATATGCCTAATCCTATGGGCCAGGGATTCCAACCTTTCTCTTGTTGAGACTCCTTGGACTGTAAATTATGTTTTTATATTCCTTTATGTACCGTACCTACTGTTTCAATATAATTATTAGTTATTTCAATTTGACCACGGTGGTTAAGGTGGAGGTGTACTGGTAGCTAGTTATAGTATGGATTCCTCGGTTAAAATAAAATATCTATGAAAGGGTAAGTTGAGAATTTACATATATTCTGTAGTATATGTAGAGAGTATAAAGCTGTAGCGCTTGTTTGGGTGAACGCGCTAATCTCAAAAACCACTAAATCGAATTGAAATTAACCTTATTGTATATTGAATAGTCTCTCTACATAGGAAGGTAGACTACATCACATCACGTTATAGGTTTCCTACGTGGAACCTGCTGTACCTCCACTCAGAGTAACCTTCCCGCACTTAAAATGAGGGTTTCACCTCCCAATAATATGTAAAACAGTCTCGTAACGCATTTTAAATTTATAACATTATAATAGGGAATGATGTACGCTAGCAAATATAGGCGTGCGACGATCACATCGCCGAGGTCCAAAAATAATGAGAATGACATCATGCGTACTGACACAGCCGCAAGGTGTTAGCGTAGGGCGTTTATATTCAATATCATCTATATCTATATTAAATTATAAAGCTGAAGAGTTATTGGTTTGGATGAACACAATAATCTCAGAAACTACTTTTGTTTTTTCAGCTTCACGCTGTATCCTGCATACAGCAACATAAGTAGGGCGAACTTAGTGCTAAGACACTACGTTCCTCACTTTACGCCGCTTTTTTGAGGCATTGTGTGTTGAGTGGCAAAACTAAACGTCACGCTTTTGCCTTAGTACCGAAAGAAGAAATGAAGATATTAAAAAATAATAATTTATTCCCCCGAGTGGGACTCGCACTCGTCAACAACCGTCAACATGCTTGTCGCCCTGCGCCACGACGGCCTCGTGATTCGACATCGACACAGATTACATATAATCCATTATTCTAAGCTGAAAAAAAGCACGCAGCGTTTAAATTTCGCTAACACATTATAACAAATCACCATATTATAATATAATTATATAAAATTATAAATACAAATGAAACCAACTATAGATTGGTAGGTTCTCTTGTGACCCTATAATAAAAGCAATAATTAAATAAAAAAAGAAGAATACTATATATACTATATATAGTAGATTTAACACAACTAAATTCTAAAATATTTACCATAAAGATATTTAGTTATTTATTTTCCTATTTTCGTAACTTTTGCATTTTGCTTGCTCTTTTATTTATTATAAGACTAGCGGACCCGGACGCAGCTTCGCCCGCTAGAACTATACGAATGCTTATTAAATATATTTATGAAATTGTTTTCAGTTTTTAATAGGATTGGCAAGAATATATAAGCCTAAATGATCATAATAATCCGAAAGATAATTCTTATTATTACAAAAAATATGTAACTAATTTAAATGAACGAATATATTAAGAAAACGTAACCAACGTAAAATAAATATTAATAAAAAAAACTAAGCAAAACCAGTCACATTATCAATATTATCAAAGTAAGATAAATATTTAAAAGTATTAAAATTTAATGTGTTGTGCTTTTGCAAGTGCATGTGGTTATTTACATAATATTCAAATACAATAAAAAATATTTTTATATTTTTTTGTCTCTGTCTGTCTTTCTATTTCCCCGAGTTAATGTCCAGAACAACTAAACTGATTTTTATTGGACTTTCAGTGATACACCATACCAAGAAATTAATTAGTAGGCCTTACATCACACCAAGAAATTAATGTAAATCTAACTAATCTACTACTCGAATAAGCGAAGAACCAAAGAAAAACATATTAACAATAAACAGAAAATAATCACATAAAAATTAACAGTAGATCAAAAATGTATAAAAATTTACAAAATCGTCAACGTCGTCTGCCCTTTCGGGTCGGTCATACCGTGCGGTTCGTAGGCTAAATCATTTTGAATCAGTGATATCTCCTTCAGTATTTATTAGAAAGATGTACAGTAAAATATAATTTTAATCTAGGTGTAATGCTAAAAGTGACTATTATATTTTTTTTGATAAGGATTGAATACGAAATTATAGAAAATACATTAACAATAATCCAAAAAAAAAATTAAGTTGGTTACTGTGGCTCAACTTTCAGAGATACATACATCATCGTGGACTTTTTAATAGATTTTTTAAAAGATAATATTTTCGTAAAACATCGTTTTTATATGTCTCATAAAGCTAAGTCAGCGCACGCCACGTAAGCGTTCAGAAAGCTCATTTTGGCGACCTTTTCTTAAAACGACATAATTCTTTGTTGCCTAGCAACGGTTGCTTAGCTACGGTTGTTATTTTAATATGGCAGAATAAATTACATGTCAAATTGAAAAATATTTTAATATCTTAGTATATATCGAGAATATTTCAAATATGAGAAAATAAAGTAACCTATGTTCATCTGAAAACCCTCAAGTATCTCTATATGAGTATTTTATCACAACTGAATTAGCGGTTTGGCCATGATTGCGTAAAAGACAGACAGACAGACAGACAGAGTTACTTTCGAATTTATAATATAGGTATGGATTATCGAATAACTGTTTTTTTTAGTTTTTGCTTTAGTTAACTAAAGATTTAGACCAGCTAATATTTGCTAAAACTGATAAAAAAATAAACACAAAAAATCCCGCTTCAATCTATACATTGGGCTACCGTCGAAGGACGCCAACACTGCGCACACGCAGTCGACAGTAGTGTCTCTATGTAGGTTTATTTTGACATTGTAGTTCATGTTTGTTATATTATCTTCAGCTTTATTAAGACCCTTCGATCTCCACTTTCCTCCGAATTCGGGAGGCATTGCGAATCCAATAGCGGAACTCAACGCCGCACTTTGCCGACCAGGCGCGCTGACCACTAATCCATACGTTCTCATCAAGCTACATCGAAATTGATGATGAGAACGTATGGCCTCCTGGTCGGTTTCCTGGAAGCACAGGTTCGAGTCCCGCTATGTTTAAATTTTCATACGTTTTCTAAATAAGTGTTTTTCTTTCCTACGTGTAAAATATTTAATAAATAGCATTCTCTCTTGCCAGACGATAATTCTTAGTAATTACCTTTGGGTAGCGAAAATTTGTAAAAATCTCCCTACAGAGATGCTAACAACATAAATAAGTTGTAACAAGCATATAAGCAAGTATAAAAATTTCGACGTAGCATGATGAGAATGCATGGCTTAGTGGTCAGAGCGCCTGGTCGGTTTCCAGGAGTTCCAGGAGTTGACTACTCTGTTATATGCGGGACACAGCTTGGAGCTAAAAAAATAGATATCAACCCCTAATCTTAAACTACTACATAAAACCATATAAAAAAACTCACTTTCGTTTATCATAAAAAAATAATTAATTCATAAAAATTGTTATACGTATCGAAAATATACGACTAAATTCAATAAAAGCATTTTAAGTCAATTATCTTTTTACTCATCTTATAGCTACAGTTATTAACTTTTAGTTCAAATAATATTTTTTATTAATAATACTATACTAAAAGGCATTACGTATTATATATGCTACTTACCTTGGTGTTAATAGCGGCGGTTGAGAAACGCGAAGCTGCTTCAGAGATTAAAAAATATTAAATATTCCTTTGAAGGTATATATGAATGTAATACGAAAGTAAATTCAAAAAGAGCCTACCTTTTTAATAAATTAACATCAAAAAATTAAATAAGTTTTTTTTGTTATTCGATTGATTGACAATTGAATAACAAAAAAAAATCATTAGTATGCCCAAATAAAAAAAAGGATTTAATTTTATTGTCCCTTTCTTACTTGGGAACTTAGTTAAGGTTTAAGACTTGCGTCTCCACATTCCGATGAATTCTTAAGGCATTGCTTAAATTTAAGTAAGTGGCAGAACTCAACGCCGTGATTTGCCGCGACGCCAGAGCGAAGAAATGAAAATATTAAATATATCGCGGTTGCAGTCGATGTGCTAAATATAGTGTGAAGGTAAAAAAAATCGAACCCTTGGAACAAACAAAATAAGTTATACAAAGCTGGAAAGTTTGTTTGGTCTAGCGCGCTAATCTCATGACTCGAATTGAAAAACTATTTTCTTTTTTAGCCACAAACGTTTAAACGAGTTATCATATAGACCTTCAAAGCCCTACCTGCCACTCCTGCCTAAGCCTGCCAAGCTAGTACTCCCCGTAAATACCTTAATGTCCAGTTCGTAGTAAACAGATAGGGGTGATCGTACCCTAACGTGGGGGGGCAGTGGTGTAGGGCGCACTGCCGGGGGCGCCCCGGGTGGGATGGCCCTGCCGCGCTCGCGCAACGCCGGGTGCGGCGCCATGCGGATGGGTGGCCGTTCTTGTTTTATCGCTGTGAAGAGGATATTTTAATTAATATTAAAACATAAATATAACAAAATACATTTACAATAATGTCGTTGTTTGATAATTATTAATAATCGACATTATATACCTATCCATTTTATATTTACAGGTATAGAGTGAAATAATTTAAGCATAAAAACAAACAAATAAAAAAGTTAATAACAACGTGACGTCACAAGTTACTAATACTAAAATAAAAAAAAACCAATTCATTCACGCTTTTTCCCGCATTGCAGGGTTGTTATGCGTGAAAAGAGTGAAAAGCGAGACGAAGGAAAACCTAGTGTCGAAACACTCCTTTCCCCATTTAGTACAATTCTAAAAGGTTAATATCTTAAATATGTAAAATATATATAGCATTAGTAAAAATATTAGATTAGGAACAAGCCAAAACACAGTTATAGAAGATCGTTGGTTATTTTTTAACATATTATATTACCCATGTCTTCGTAGAATAGATTTATAGTAGTTTGTTAAACTGTTTTCGATAATTCCTAGTTTAAATATTACATATTCGTTTTTCTTTAACACATATCTATAATGTATTAAAATATGTATTTTCTCTCATTTCTCTATAGAAAGTAACAACAAAAGAGTAAAATATATTTAAAATATAAAACATAAATGTTAACAACGACGCTCAATGTCTGAAAACTGAAAAATAGAATGTGGGAACGGAGGTGTTACTTTGCAAGCGAATTAGTTAATTGAAATAAATATTACCACCACAGTTCATAACACATATTTTTCAGACAAAATTGAGAAAATTTCATCAGATATATTTGTAAACATCCAACCACATAAAATCTAACATATTTTTCTCCTACCAAAGACAATACGAGAAATCTTTAATTTTTTTTAATCACACAAATAAGGATAGGAAAATATTTTGGAACAAATAGTTTTGACTGAACTTTTGTCGCCTATTATGCCATTCTTATTCAGCTACATCGAAATACTTATACTATTTAAAAAAAATGTTGGTAACGTATGTATATTTTAATAGTTATTGTTTAAGAAGCAGTAGGTATTTGTAGCCAAGTATTGGATATAATCCAAATGCTCTCTGCAATTAAGCCATACGTCTTTATATACAGTTGGAATTTAACTCTGTAACAATTGGTCATAAAATTCAGAAATTTATTTAGGTAAATTATTTCAATATCTCCGCTATGATAGACAAAGCGCTGCGTAGAATTCCGCAATGTGTAAATTTAGGCTGTGCTTAGGGAACGGAGTGTCTTAATACTGCAAATTTTGGTCTTATTATTGTAAAAAAATCAGAATTTTCGCTAAACTTTCGCTTTCGCCCACATGAAGCAGGATAGGCAGGCGGAGTCTAATGTTAAAACATTTCACTCCTCACTTTCCGCTGAATTCTGAAAGCATGGCGTGTTCAATCGCGAAACTCAACGCCGCGCTTTGTCTTGACACCAGAGCGAAATACTCAAAATATTAAATATTTAATATCCTCGTGGGAATCGCACCTACAACCTGCCGCGTTTACAGTCTACAAGGCATCTACAAGTTTTGGTCTTATTATTTGTAAAAAAGACATTAATAAAAATTAAATCAAATCAACTTCACGCTGTATCCCGCACACAGCAGGGTAGGCAGAGGGGACCTAGTGTTAAGTAAAGCACTCCATTACCCACTTTCTGCCGAGTTCTGGAGGCATTGCGTGTTGAGTGGCAGAACTCAACGCCGCACTTTGCCTTGACACCAGAGCGAAGAAATGGAAATATAAATTTAAGTAAATATTTCATCTCCTCGAGTGGGGATCGAACCCACAACCAGTCGCTTTCGGCCGGTTCAAAAAGACATTAATAATTTCAAAAGTGAGTCACCACTTTATTGACATTAATTCCTTTAAAAAAATCATCAAAATAAGGTTACTTTTTTTTATTAGCTTCACGCTATATCCCGCACACGGCAGGGTAGGCAGAGGGAACCTAGTGTTAAGACACTCCGTTCCCCACTTTCTGCGGAATTCTGGAGGCATTGCGTGTTGAGTGGCAGAACTCAACGCCGCGCTTAATCTCGACACCAGAGCGAAGAAAATGGAAATATAAATTTAAGTAAATATTTCATCTCCTCGAGTGGGGAGATCGGAAGAGCACACG
>JAATLQ010036429.1:23534-38282 GCA_013421005.1 Heliconius erato x Heliconius himera | reverse complement strand
CCAGTATAGCTTTCTGATATTTCTAATTATTTTTTTACGTTCTCATGTGTTAATTTTTAGTGTTCTACGGTGTTTATGTTTATTTTATTTTTTTTATATTTTATGTATTAGTATTAATTATATTAATTATTGATATGTGCTTCAGTTTGTGAGGTATAAGAAATTGCTGTTTGAAGTGCAGGCAACTTTTTGTAGTTTCATTGTCGTATTGAATAAAGTCATAAATACTAATAAACTTCTATTCTTTTATTGAACCTTGTCCCTTCGTGTCCAATTGGAAAATTAGATTAGTATCCCGCACACACTAGGGTAGGCAGAGGGAACCTATTACCTAGTGCTAAGACACTGCGTTCCCCATTTTCCGCCGAATTCTGGAGGCATTGCGCGTTCAATGACGGAACTCAAAGCTGCGCTTTGCCTCGACACCAGAGCGAAGAAATTTAAATATACATTTAAATAAATATTTAATGTTTTCGAGTGAAGATCGAACTAATTTTATTTAATATTAAATGGCCATATTTATACTGAAATCTTTTTAGTTACCTAATTTTAATGGAATTTAATATTTATATATAGTACCTATCTATTCATTAAAAGACTGCACCCTGCCCGCTTCACTTAGCTACAGGTAAACAAAAAAGTAAACATATGTATGAATTTATTGATATCTATACTAATAAATCTATATATAAAACTAAACAGCTTATTTGCTTCAGCGTCCTAATCTCAGGAACTGTTGGCACAAAATGAAAAAAAAATCTTTTTGTCGGATAGACGTTGCGAGAGGTGCACTATAATTTATTAAATAGACAATGGTGTAGTTCAAGCGAGTGAAGCCGCGGGTGGTTCCCTGGTAATAAATGTATGCAAAAGTCATAGTGGAAAGTTGGAAACAAGTGAAATTTATAGAAAATGTAATTCTATAAATGTATAATGACTTATTGATTAAATATAATTTGTATAAGAATACATAGGTCAGATAAATATCATATATATAGTTAGATAGATAGACATGTGCCACAAAACATCATTCTAATTTTTCTATAAATGTTATCGAAATAGTAGTAGCCCTACCATTTTCTCTCTCTATGTCATTTATCTATTGACCCCACATACATTTCAAATTAAAAAAAAACTTTTAATTTTGTATTTTATAAAATATAAGCGATACGCTCGTGGCTACACCTGCTTGTACGATATAATTATTAATACTTCTACTAATTTGCATTACTTTCGTTTTGTAATAATAAAATAATTTAAAAAATCATATCTACACTACATATATTGAAAAGTTAAGTTTCAGCTAATTCAATAAAACATTTTTTGGTACTATTACTTTACTAAATGACATGGATATTTTTTTCTTATATATCTTTCATGTACAGACACCGATCCCTTACGATTTTATTATAAGTATTGATAATGAGCATAAAAAATCTATTGGTAATTCTAAAACGAGTATTAACTCATACTTCAATACAGATTGATGTCGATAAATGTTTCTATCCACCCCATTTAACGTTAGTTAAACCACTGAACTTGAAGAAGCGGTTTTAATGGTGTTAATTTTTTTTTTGTCTAAAAAAATAACTCAAGAAGCGGCTATAATAATGATAATAATTATTAGATATATAATGATAATAATTATTAGTAAAGAAAACTAACTTGAACGTGTCCTTAATATTTTGTCTACGGACCTTCACGTCTACGCGATTGTCAGTCATATAATTGTCATTTGTCAAAGCCAAAATGGCTGCACATTGTAGTGTTTTTCTCATTAACTGAGATTTCCTATAGTTTATCTATTATATTTTAGATACATTATAGTTGTATTCTTTATAATTATTAACTGAAAGTGTAGTTATTTTTAAAGTTTCGTATAGTGTAGCAATATGGATAAGGATAGGGATAATAAACGTAAAAAAGAAAGATATGATGATAGTGACGATTATAGAAAAGAAAGAAGGCAAAAAAAGCGTCGTTCAAGATCTAAATCGCCTAATAAAAGAGATGATAGGGATTCTAGACGAAAAAGGAGACATTCTAGGTCTAAATCACCAAATGTTCCAAGCAAACAAGATAAACGTCGAGATGACGCGCCAAAAGATGTTGAAAGCAAGCCTGAGCCACCACCGCGAAAAGCGAAGGAAACTGATATGTTAAATACCAGGACTGGTGGAGCCTATATACCACCGGCTAGGCTGCGATTGATGCAGGCACAGATTACTGATAAATCCTCTGTAGCTTACCAAAGACTTGCTTGGGAAGCATTAAAAAAATCTATACATGGACACATCAATAAAATTAACGTTGGTAATATTGGTATCATTATCAAAGAGCTTCTAAAAGAGAATATTGTCCGAGGCCGAGGTTTACTGTGCAGATCTGTTATTCAAGCCCAAGCAGCCTCACCTACATTCACTAACGTCTATGCAGCTCTGGTCTCGGCGGTGAATTCACGATTTCCCAATATTGGTGAACTACTTTTAAAGAGATTAGTAATTCAATTTAAAAGAGGTTTTAAGAGAAATGACAAGTCGATCTGTATTTCATCTGCATCTTTCATAGCCCATCTTGTTAATCAAAAGGTAGCCCATGAGATACTTGCTTTGGAATTACTAACATTACTGGTAGAGACTCCAACAGATGATTCTGTAGAAGTAGCCATTGCATTTTTAAAAGAATGTGGTCAGAAATTAACAGAAGTGTCATCTAAAGGTGTAAATGCAATATTTGAGATGTTAAGAAACATTTTGCATGAAGGACAATTAGACAAAAGAGTGCAGTATATGATTGAGGTTATGTTTCAAGTATGGAAAGATGGTTTTAAAGATCATCCAGCAGTAATTGAAGAGTTGGAGCTAGTTCCGGAAGAAGAGCAATTCACTCATCTTTTAATGTTAGATGATGCCACTGATGCACAGGATATCTTGAGTATATACTTTTATTTGTTATTCCATAATTTAAGACCATTGTGGTACAGTGAGTGTCTAAATGTTAATCAGATAGTTACATCCCCACTCATGAAAATTATTTAATTTCAAGATAAATTGTGATATTGAGTTCAGCCTCTCAACATGCATGTCCCAATTTGAGATAAAACTGGAAATATCATGTACACTTAGTATTATATATTTTTGGAAACCCAATGTTTCAAATACTCTACTGTGACATCTGTCTGTCAAATGACATTATTATATAAAACTGCTGCCAATGATTTCTTAATTGCTTCACATATTGTCCTGGATTCTTGCAAATTGAGCAGATTGTATCTGGTCCTCTGGTGTGGTGCTTTTGAAACTTCAAAGATTTTATGAGTAGGGGCAGGTGGTAGAAAGTTTCCAACTATCTTTTATATTGAAATTAGGATATTTTTGTCTTTCTATAGCCTTACAAATAAGTATTGTATTAGCCAAGTAGCCTGACATGAACTAAACTTGTCATTCAAAATTGCAGCTCACCCACTTGAATTCACTTTATTACTTAACAAAGCAAATAAGTATTTTCTAACATAACAATCTTTGACAATTCATCACTCATTCACCATTGAGGTATCTATTGGTTTCCTATAAACTGTGTAGCCTACTGTGCCATTAGGATTTCTTATGACTAAAACATTGAGGCAAGCTAAGGCAATATTTGTCTGTAAATCTATTGTGAATTGAATATTCTTATCAAAGATATTATTAGATATTTTCAATATTTACTATCTGTTGGACACAGCTTGAATTTGTGTACATATTTTTACTTAAGAAATATAATATATCTCTTGGCGGAAAGTAGGGACAAGAAGTATATTTGTGGGAACAGAGTATCTCAACGCTAAGTACACAAGTTCCCTCTGTATACACTGCTATGTGTAGGATTCAGAATAAAGCTAAAAAAAGTATATAATTTCAAGAGAAATTAGATTTTTGATTTGATTATTTTTATTAAAAATTAAGGGTAAAGTAAGAATAACACTAATATCCAACATTTAAAATTTCAGATGTTTTTAAGGTTGATGAGAAATATGAGGAAAATGAACAAAAATACAAAGGTCTGAGCAAAGAAATTCTTGGATCTGATGCTGAATCAGGAGAAGAAGATGGTTCTGGAGAATCAGGGAGTGAAGAATCTGATGAAGAAGAGGAGGAGGATAAA
Source organism: Heliconius erato x Heliconius himera (assembly GCA_013421005.1). NCBI lineage: Eukaryota > Metazoa > Arthropoda > Insecta > Lepidoptera > Nymphalidae > Heliconius > Heliconius erato x Heliconius himera. Next base: position 34,139 of record JAATLQ010036429.1, on the reverse strand, counting down.
GAAAAAGCAGTTACCATTATTGATAATACTGAAACTAATCTTGTTGCTTTGAGGAGGACCATTTACCTTACTATTAATTCAAGTTTAGATTTTGAAGAATGTGCCCATAAATTGATGAAAATGCAATTGAAGCCGGGTCAAGAAATTGAGCTGTGTCATATGTTTTTAGACTGTTGTGCAGAACAAAGAACTTATGAAAAATTCTATGGTTTATTAGCACAACGTTTTTGTAATATAAATAGAATATATATAGGTCCATTTGAGGAGATATTCAAAGATTCATATTCCACTGCTCACAGATTAGACACAAATCGTCTCAGAAATGTAAGCAAGTTTTTTGCACATCTGTTGTTTACTGATTCTATAAGTTGGGAAGCTTTAGAATGTGTTAAGCTGAATGAAGAAGACACTACTAGTTCAAGCAGAATTTACATTAAGATTTTATTCCAAGAACTTGCAGAATATATGGGCTTGAAGAAGCTGAATGATCGGCTGAAGGACCCGTAAGTACTAATAACATTTTATATATATATGTATTATATATATAATTAACGTGCCAAATGGCTAGCAACGCACCTGTAGCTCCTCTGATATTACACAGAACATACAAATGTTATTTTCTTTTCTTAGAAATATTCTTGTAGAATAACCAATACTTTCTTTTTTTTTCAGCACTTTGCAGGAAGCTTTTACTGGAATCTTTCCCAGAGATAATCCCAAAAACACAAGGTTTTCTATTAATTTCTTCACCTCCATAGGTCTTGGAGGGCTCACTGATGAACTGCGAGAACATTTAAAACAAATGCCTAAGGTATTATTTTATAACTTTTTAGGATTGCGTACCTCTTAAGGAAAAGAGGAACCCTTATAAGATCACTTTGTTATCTGTTTGTCCATCTACCTATCTGTCAGTCAAGAGCCTTTATCTCAGGAACACTTGGAGATATCGAGTTGAATTACACATCAGATCCTTTGATTTCATGAAAAAATCGTATTTCTACATTTACTTTAAAAAAATATGGCCAAATGGTTTACATTGTAAATAACGCCTATTTCGACACTATAAAGGGAATCAAAATGAATAAGATCTTTCTCAACTTCCGGTTGAACTAGAGTTATGAAATTTGGCAGCTAGCATCGACAGGTATTATTAGTTCTGGAAAAAATCTAAAAAGTGCAAAATTTGATATTAAAGCTGCTATGCAAGTGAGGCAATGTATCTAATTTTTGTACAGAACCCTCGGTGTGCGAGCCTGACTCGCGGTTGTCTGCTTATTTTTGTGACTATGAAATATTCTAAAATTAAACTCCTATATTTTTAATGACTGTAGCCTCCCTGAAGTTAGTATTTCTAAACTTTTATGCATTGTTCACTCAGAAATAAAAAAAAAATCCTGCCCCATAATACACGCGGCTACAACTAGTCGACCACACAGTAATATTTATTATATTTTAAAATGAATATTTACAATATTTATTACTAAATAATATCTATTATATTACAGAATGTCCCGCCGCAAATAACGGAGATAAAGCTAGACTCGGACTCGGACTCCAGTTCAAGTTCAGATAGCTCGTCCTCTTCATCTAGTGGCTCCAGCGATTCAAGCTCAGGTTTAAGGCTTTTATCAATTTTTGTAAATGTCCCAGGCTTCACCTCTAATATTTTGTTAATTTTTGTAAGAAATGAGGAAAGGAAAAGGATTTTAAATCATTTAACAAGCAAGCGCAAGCGCTTTAACAAGGCGCGTGTCGCTTTAGGCACTTAACGCGTGGCTTCTTAAGATCGTAGAGTGTCTTAAAATTAATTCCTCTCTTCTCTCCATCATACGTGCGAGAGATTTATATATAAAAAAAAGAGGAAATTTTATATAAATCTTAATTAGCTCGTTTTATTTCAGATTCAGAGCAAGAAAGGAAGAAAAAAGAGAAAAAAAAGAAGAAGAAGGAGTCAAAACCTAAAACCCCCGAACCCACAGAAAAGAATAAAAAATCCCAATTAAATGAGCGATGGGGTCACGACGGTTTTTTTGACACATACGGCAAAGACAGCGGATTCGAGTCACAAACAGACAGACCTAATGCCAGGTCTAAAGATACTGACAATTTCAAAAGACCTAGACAAGATTTTAGAAATGATGACAGGCGTAGATATAATGATGAGCAAAGGAATGCGAACGATCGTTTTGAAAGGAACCCACGTGATGATCGTCGCGGAAATCAAAGAGACACGGAATTAGACAATTATAGAAGACGTCTGGATAATGATAAAAGAATTAGAGATGAAGAAAGTTCGAGCAGAAGGCGCGATGAACGTGATGATGAATATTCTACAAGGAGAAAGGATGATAGACGAGATGATAGAAATAGAGAGGACGATAGAAGGAAGAATGATGACAGGGATTATGATCGTAATCGTTATAACAGGGATCAGCAATTCAGAGACAGTCGCAATGGCAGAGAACTAGACCCTCGAGAAAAGAAAAATGAAGGTGATGGCGAATATGCCAGAAGAAAACAAGACAAAAATGATGGTAAACAAGATTCTAGATATGAAGATAGTCGAAGAAACCGTGATAACGTTGAACAATTAGAGAGAGACCGTGACGACCGTGGTAGAAAAGAAAGAAATGATAAAGAACGAAATAGTGAGCAAAACAGTCGAGACAGATCTGAAAAAGAAGACTCTAGAAGAAAGCAGGATGATAATCGCAGAGGTTCTGAAAGAGAAGATACCAGATCAAGGCGATCAGATGAAAGAAATAGACATAATGATTACAATAACGTGGAAGATTCTAGAAGTCGTGTCATTTCAAAACAAAATGATGACGACAGACGAAGCGAACGTAAAGAATATGATAGAAATAGACTTAGAAATCAAGAGATCGTTGATGAGGAAAATGACAGAAATAGACTTAGAAATCAAGAGATCATTGATGCAGAACATGAGAGAAATAGAATATCTAAATCAAAAAAGGATAAAAATGATGAAAGGAATCGCCGTAAAGATAGAGATAGCAGCCCAGAGAAAAAAACAGACAGCAGTGACGAGGAAGACACAAAAAGCCGAAGACGCGGCAAAGATAAGAAAAAAGAAAAAGACTCGAAAGTAAACCAAATAAAATCGAAGATTAAAAATAAGGATAAACGGAAAAATAAAGAAGAATCAGATACAAATACTACTACTGACAGTGAAAGTTCGTATGAACGGAAACATAAAAAAAGTGGTAAAAATAAAAAGCGAGATAAAGAACAACAAAAGGATAGAGATAATATTGACGACGACTCGGATCATTCAGATAAAGAACAGAAAGACTTGGGCGGACGTTATTGGGACAATTTTGATTTGGAGACCAGAAATGGCTCCAAAGAGAAATTCGAAGGCGGGACACCTGAAAAACGTGAACCAAACTACCAACGGAAACGGAAACGCTAATTGCTACCTTAAATGTATCTTTTTCAAATGTAACTAAATGTTTTTGTAAATATGAATCCATTTTAGTGTTATGGATATAATAAAGATATTAAAAAAAATAACATAGTGTTCCTTATGCCTCTTTCTTATTTTTTATATTTTTACTTTAAGTAATTACTTAATTTCTTAAAAGAAGATAAAAAAGTATTTTGTATATTCATTGCAAATTTCTATATATTGTTTTACTGTAATGTTATAATCTGGAACTGACTAAAACGAAAGCACAGATTCTATCGCGTGCAGAGCGGGCCCATTAAGGGCCACGGTGAACTCGTAAGGGTAAACTGCATTGCACTTGTATTTCCACCTTATTTTACACCTCAATTCGCTTCTCTATGGAGCGGAGCGAATTAATTACAAAATACAAAATTCTAAATTGGTGGAAATGTAAACCAATATTAATTAAAAGGAGTTCCGCCTAACCGTTACCGTACCCGCTCGTTTCTCTTTCGCGATTTAAACCGGGCCTAATTACCTTAATCTTGAGGTTTGAATGTAAAAAATAAATAATTTATGACACTAGTGACAACTGTTTATAAAAATATTATAATTACAATTATCTCTCAATCTAAATTTCGCCAAAATGTGTGAAGCAGGAGTCTGTGATATAGATTCTGAGGACATTGAAAATGGTAATCTAAATGTAAATCCTATTTGTGACAAAGCAAAATCAGCACCGATCGACACTTTACCATCAGAAGAGCTATTAACAGTACAAATTTCCGCTCCATCATATTTTCACTCTTTAAAAGAGAATCAAGCTCCTCCATTCAGGAAGCCGGAGAAGGCGAGACGACCGTGCTTGTTACTTGATAACCTTGTAACCGAGGAGGAAGTGGTGGTAATGGTAGCAGCTGCAGTCACTGAGGACAGCTTAATCAAATATTTACGTAATTTTACTGTTTTTGATTAAATTTTACTTTAGCTTCATGCTGTATTGCGCATATTGTAAGGTAGGAAGAAGTCTGGGAATCTAGTGTTGAGACACTTGCGTTCCCCACTCTCCGCTGAATACTGAAATCATTGCGTATCGCCGCGCTCTGCCTCTTTACCAGAGCGAGAAAATGAAAATATTAAATATTGCATTTCCTCAGGTGGGAATCGAATCCATAATCTGTCGCGTTTCAAGTCTCACGTTTATGTCCTTGTGCCACGACTGACTTCCATTTGTATAGTTATTTATACGTACACATGTCTTGTTTCATACATTATGTATAAAAAAATTGTGATATTTCACTCAGTCTCTCATTCACCCAAGTTTTGATCGAACCCTCAACCACCGTGTCTAGTAAACATGTGGGATATGTGGGCAAACTTCTATACTTTTATAAATATCTATTTAATCTTCATACTTTTAGGTAAATACCTCGTTTTAAAGAAAACAGTAGATAATTTCAATCTTTCGGAACGAGACTTTTTAGTAAGTTTGTTAATACAATGTATGGATTACGCAGCACAAAGAAATTTCTCTGCTTATAAACTGGCCTGTCTTTTAACTATATATTTAACTACTCATTTGTATTTTAAATTCTATTATTGGCTGCCACCGATTGCTGTTTGGAAATTTTTCAAAGAAATTATGATACGCCATACTATAGAGGTATTGTATTAAATAAAAAGAAGCTTAATAAAGATAGTTATTTTATAATAATACTTGAATTTAATCTGCGATCCCTAAACTCGAACTGTAATAATCTACTTTGCGCCGGAGTAAGACAGTGTTTAACTTAAAACGCGATGGTTGTGGGCTCTACCTCCACTCAGGTTTGTTTTTGCGTCCTGCTATATTTCGAACATAGTGGGGTACGCAAAGGGATCCCAGTATTAAGACACTTCGCTCCCATTAAAATATTCTCACATTCACTTTCCGCCAAATTTCGAAAACACTGCGTGTGGAGTGGCAGAGCGAGAGGATGAAAATATTAAATATTGCATTCCCCCGAGTGTGAATTGAACCCACAATCGTCACATTTTTGTGGTCCCGCGCCATGATGACCTCTAATATATATAATATTAATTTAGTATATAAAGTTCTCTAACTATTCATATTGATAATAAACAGCTACAAAAAAATATTTCTTATTAATATTTTCAGGATTCCCCTGATGGACAAGAACTCTTTAGTCCTGAAGAATGCTATGATATATTGTCTCATTTCCACACTATTTATATGAGCAATTTGCCATTAATACATATGCGTACATTTGGTGTTCACCGACTAAAATTTGTATGGCCTTTCAAAGGAAAGGCTTAAAAACTCATCTTACTCAAAAAAAATTGTGGAATTCGAACTCACACCACCACCTTTTGGAAACTGTAAGTAACAAGCACTCTACAGAGTTGCTTACAAAAAATATATTGTACAGGCATATTAGAATTTGGGAGAATAAACAAATGTGCAGGATCGATCAAGCCTCTCTATAAAGTTATAATTTTTATAAGTATCTAAATAATGTTAGTTGCATAATATTTTTAAACAGTCTTGAAAACAGCAGGCTGCTGGATTGTGTTTTTAAGATCCCTGTATATATATTCTTTTAGCTTCATGCAGTATTTCACACTTGGAGTGGAGTAAACATAGACATCAAGTGTTAAGACATTATAATCCCATAAAAATACTTCCATTTTCTATTGATTTCTAAGGCATTGTATAGAGTGGTGAAACTCAACACCAAAAGCAAAATCTCATTTACAATAACACCCTTGTGTGTGGCACAAGGGTCATGACAGCCCAATATACTTTAAATTTAATTATATTATACAGTTTGAAATATGGTAAATAAGACCTTCTATTTTGTAACAATAGAAATAAACTTAATATAAATAAAGTATTCAAAAGCAATTAAATATTTTATTTCTCAACAGAAACCTGCACTAAATTAGGTTTAGTTTTTTTTCTTTTCCTGACTTTTCCTTCAATTACATCATTTTGTTTCTTTTTGTTGACCTCTGGTTTTCTCTTTTTTTTTTTACATGACAATGGATTAGGATTTTTAGACTTTTTCTTTTTCATTACAATTTTTGGTTCTTCAACCTCATCTTCTACACCAAGAACTTTTTTCATATTCTTTAATGATTCATCTTGAGTTTTACTTATAAACATAAATTGATTAGTTTCTAATGTAGAACCCGCTTTATTGTAACTGGCTTTTGAAGGTTTTTCCAGTGTAGGAGATTTATTATGTAAATATAAAAGTGGGACTCCAGCTTTTAATCTCATCTTTTCCTGTAAATCTCTGTCTTGTGTCGCCAATATATAATGTTTATCGTTTTTCTTACCAATCATAGATTTAATACACTGGGACCCAGAAATGGGTTCTTTGTGGTCACATTCATGAATACCAAATTGTTTTAATATTGTAAGGGCCCCATGTGTCTTCTTTGCAATTTTTTCTGTTTCAATTATTATACATCTGGTTGTCAGGAGCTTAACATGTCTATTGAGATATTTGGATAGCTGGTCCCTTATATTGATATGTTCCTAAAATTATAAACAAATAAAGTTGTAATTAAATAATTATATTCTTTTCTGATTTCTATTTCTCAAAAATTATAATAAGGTACCTAGTCTAGATTACTGCTCGCTGGTTCTGGAAAATTTTCCTGCCATCTCATACTTTGTTCCTTTAATGTCAAATGGGAGTCAGCGCTATCCGCTTCTGGATCTGGTAATTCTTCTAGGGGCACCTGAATATCTTCGTCAGGTAGTTTTTCAGCCTTCCATTCTTCATCGACTATATCTATAAGCCTACCGTTGCGACGGTATTTACTATCCATATTTTAGTAAATTTAGTATTTCTTTTTTATTCCTATAGCTGAAATACTTCGAGCAGTAATCGAAACTAGGTAACCTGAAATTTAAACATAACTCACTTTAAAAGCTGAAAAGCAGAAAGTTCCGTCGATCAATACTTGATACGGCTGGTGGAAACCGTAATTATTGTAATAAAATTTAAGGTATTTTTGAACTTTCTTATATCTCGTTATCTTCATGTTTATAATTACCTTATAAGCTAATAGTTTCTAAGTAATTTAAACTTATGAGTAAGTGAAAATTCAGAATAGTGATGAGAAATTGCACGTTTTCAAACTTTGACAAATATTTGTTTGTCTCTTGTCACTTGTCAGGGTCATTTAGTATTGCTGAAGGCCGAAGGTAATAAATCACAGATAAACAATAGAGTAATTCTCTTGTTTAATATAAGTTAATTATAAAATGAAAAAAAAAATGTTTTAGAAAGGTGATATTATTGAAATTTAACAAATTATGAATAAACAATTGCTGTTTCTCATCTCAATCATTACGGCATACTTCTATATTTAATTTCAGTAATGTTTTATTTTACATGTTAAAAAATATAAATGTATATACACAATGTACCACGACATTTTTTATGAAAAGTGATTTTTTTAACAAAATAATAAATCAATATAAGTATCATAATAATATAAGCAATTCATTTTAATGAAAATGATCGAAACTAAATAAGAATAGACAGAAATTTATCCATGACCATCGACAAGAATTTATATTTTATGAATTGTCTTGCTCCCTCTCGCTTCCATGTTTGTTCGTGGTCATTTCGCATTTCTGTGCTAGATTTTTCAGTTTAGCAATTCAATTAATGATTTCATTCGTATAAGAGTGTAATTAATGAAATTATCCGAATCACGGCGACCTTGCGAGGATTTGTCGCCCAGTAAAAAGTGTGTGACGGCGATATAATAACAGGGAGGGTACGTCTTTCATGTCCTTATAATCTCGTAAATGCGTCATTTTATCAAATAATTTAGAGTACAAACTCATTACCGCTAGATTCAATCTCGTAGACAAGTTGGTTTTAATCGTTCGATTGAAAGTTTATTCTGAGGTAGCGAGATATTTTGCAAGGTACAGCTGATTGGGTCGGGGGCGAAGTGATAGGATCGTAGAAGGAAATGTATTGATACGGGCTGACACGGTTAGTCATCAGCAGCAGACGCGACGACGGCGGCGGCGGCCGATAAATTTGTGGATAAACGTGAACGCAGCCCCGCGAGTGTCAAGTAATCACCGATAAGTTCCATTGTTCGTAGTTCTTTGTGATTTCGATGATATGCACGCAAAGATAAAACATCTTGTTTTCGTTTCTTTCATATTTGTTTTGTTGCGAAATCAAATCTTTAACGTTGTTATTTAAAAGTCGATTAAATCTAAAGTAGGTGTCGCGGACGTAATAATTTAATTTGTGTAAATTGTCGATGGTGTTGGCTTGTGTTTTTGTATCATATTAACGGTAAGTTATCTAAACCAGCTTGTATTCAGACTACCGCTTAACAAGGCCCACGGATCTTTTATAGATTAATATAAATAATATTTTTAAATAAATATATACATACATAACTTATTTATATGAAATGAAAGAAATTTTACAATTATGTAGAACTAAATAATTTTCCTCTTATATGGTACAAATTACAATATAATGACTGAGCTTTGTTGATAACTATATAAGCATAAATGTTAGAAATTATATTGGTTCAAGATTATTGTAGTAAAAATATTTTATCAAAAAGTAAAACTTATGTTAGAAGTAAATTATATCATACATTATGTTAAAAATAAAAATGTCTCTAACTGAAATTTGTAAGCAAAAATTTCAATGGTAAATTAATAATGTACCCATGTTTCATGTGTTACATTGTTTATATAACTGCCATTGCTCAGCTCTCTATTTTAAACATATGGCACAAGCAATCTTATAACAAAACTAAAGGTTATTCTTATACATAATTACACTGGCAATTTTTTTGATAAAAATGCCTAAGAAATTCTAGAATTATTATTGTATCTCATTGTATGTATTGATTCATAATTCATATATATATATCATATTTACTACAATTTATAAATGAATATTTATGAGTTCAGCAACAAGTTTCTTAAAGATCATTATTATTTTATTGGCTTGTTATTATTTTACTTACAATATTTTAAGTAGTATTTTTTTTACAAATATCAATTTTTATTAAAACTACAAATTTCATTGACAAGCTAAAATTATTTTTTATTCCTTTTAAAAACATTTTAATCTAAACTTTCCTTAAAAAAATGATTTAACTTATCTAATTGGATATTTAACAGGAAGTCTATAAACTATTAAGTACTTTAAGTATGTAGTGGAGATTGAAAGTTGCTTAAGGGAAAGATCTTTCCAGTAGGTTCTCAGGTTTCCCATGCCTTTGCCTCATTACCAGAGTGAAGACATGAAATATTCTATTATAATAAATATTCTATTCCCCCCAGTGGAAATTGAATCCACAACCTGCAACAAAATTGAACCTCTTATTTATACATCTATTTTTATAATTATGTTATCATGTTGATTACATATTTCAAGTAATGAAAGTAAGACTATGTCTGATGTTTATTAATGAATAATACTATTAAAAGTGAGTTCAAGTTAATATTATAATTTTATTTTCAAATTATCAAACATTCTACCAAGTTTTTTTGTAAAATATTTAGTTTTATCTGTTCATTTTATTTTTTACTAGCGGCCCGCCCACGGCTTCGCCCGCTTAAAATACATGATTATTGATTTAAGCAGAATTGATTGACAACTATAATAAAATAAAATAAATAAATAAATCAGCTTCACGCTGTATCCCGCACACAGCAGGGTAGGCAGAGGAAACCTAGTGTTAAGACACTCCGTTCCCCACTTTCTGCCCAATTCATTTAATATTTCATCTCCTCGAGTGGGGATCGAACCCACAACCAGTTGGTTTTACAGCCACACTTCTTGCCGCTGCGCCACGACTGGCCTTGTTTACTTTATTGTATAATAGTGCTTCAAAAATATATATTTTTATCAACATTCATATAATCAAGACGTTTCGAATGTCATTCTTTAGCCAGGGTCATACCAGCGCGATTTCTATATATCATTCGCTGGCAAGCTAATGCCTTGAGTTCATTCAAATGACGATAACTTTTTTTTTAATGAACCGATTTTGATGAACCAAACTTTAGAACCTAAATTGAGTTAAAACAAAGCAATTGGTGAAATTTTCAAGTAAATCGGTTCAGTAGTTTCAGAGAAAAATGCGGACAACAATATGTCGACAGACAGACAGACAGACAGACA
>JAATLQ010036429.1:0-23434 GCA_013421005.1 Heliconius erato x Heliconius himera | reverse complement strand
TTGAACTTCTTCTTGTCCAGTTAAAAAGTTTTTAGTTAAAGGTAATTAACAAATTGGAAAAAAAGAATCTTATGCTGTATCCCACATGTAGCAGGGTAGGCAGAGGGAACCTAGTGTTAAGATACTCCGTTCCCCACATTTGCCGAATTTTTCGGCGGTGTTGAGTGTCGGAACTCAACACCGGGGTTTTTACTTGGTGCCAGAGTAAAGAAATAAAAACACATTAACTTTCCACTATTGCTATTAATTTGATGTCAATTAGTTTAATTCACTGAACACTTGATGGTAATTATAAAAATGGGCTACTTAATTAATAATATAAATGTATTGTTCAATAAAAGTATTTTAGGTCATTAAGTATAAAAATAATTACTTTACTAATTGCAAAAAAATATTAGTCCTATTTAAAATGTAGGTATTTTTTACTATGTAAAAAAATCCTATGTTCTAATCTTAGTTTGTTTATTTTTTCACAAATATCTCAGGAACTGCTGGTCAAAATTGTAAAAATATTTTTGAGCTGGATAGTTGACATAACAGGGTTAATATAACCTTTTTATAATAGATCATATTTATGTTAGCTCAATTGTTACAATGCACTCCACTGTATCTGTAGCAAGAGTGACCACTTGCACTTATATTGACCCATATGTTATATACTTACTATACTTAGTTGTTTGCGTGCCATCAAATAAAAGTATTTTTATTGTTGCTATTATATACATACTAACTAAGCATCTTATAATCAAGTTGGATGAATCAAAAACACTTGATATCATTCTACAAATAAAATTTGAACAAACAACCGTTGCTTTTCGTGTTTTTTGTATATAGTTTACACATTTTTTTTAATTTTTAACTGCGTCTTCATCCCCTTGGTTAAGTGGGTATAACTAACTTACGTCGAAACTATTATTGTGATGTTATAACCATCGTCGACAAATGTACTACCCATAATACACAAAGAGTTTTTCAATTCGGACATCCTGTTCAGTTCAAACAACTGTCAGTTTTATAATTATAGCATAGATTATGATATTTTGTCGGTTTTACATATCAAATTTCGCAATTTTTACTCTTGAAATTAAATCTTTTACACATCATTTTAAATCTCTAGTTCAGACTTTATTAACGCATAATTTTTTACCAAGTTAATATAAAATTATATTGCATAACTTACGAAAATATAGCATTTTATTGTAATTTACATATTAAAGTTAAGTTTTTTCTTGCAGGCGATGGCAACAAACCGAAGTGGTGCGGCTCAGAGGCCCAACGGCGCGCCCCAGACTAAAGTATGTCAGTTCAAATTGGTACTTCTGGGCGAGTCGGCGGTGGGTAAATCTTCCCTCGTATTGCGCTTCGTCAAGGGCCAGTTCCATGAATATCAAGAGAGCACCATAGGGGCAGCTTTCCTAACTCAAACGCTTTGTTTAGATGATACTACTGTTAAGTTCGAGATTTGGGACACGGCGGGGCAGGAGAGGTTGGTTTTGTTTCACTTGATTTTCTTAATATTTTCTCTTAATCTTATATATAAAAGGACTTGTGTTAATATAAGACATAGAATAAGCAATTCATCAGCTTTTGGACTAACTTTTAGTCAAACTGTTTGGTGGTCGAACTCAATTCCAGGATATGTCTAAACAGGCTGCAAAATCGAAATTTTAAAATTTGAAATATTAAAACATTATCATGCGTAGAGAAATGTAAAGTCACTTCCAACGCAACGTCGTGAAAACTTTGTAATTTCTTCTGCGATGCATAACTCATTTTTTTTATATTAAAGTTATTGCCTATAGATAAATAACGTAACAATTACTTATTTCGAGGGGCATGTTCTAAATTAAAATGTTATTTCACTGCTCTATTTCGTAAAATTAATTTTCGGAGTAAAAGAGACGTAATAATAAAATGTATGTTTATATAAAAACATTTATAATATTACGTTTATAATATTACATATCAGATTTTATTAACTCTTCTCATTAATAGAGTATAAATAAACAAGTGTTCAAAAGTACTTTGATCTGTTATCAATATGATATCAGTGTAAGAGACTCATTTGTTTAGTCGTTGTTTATTTGTGACTTACTACGAGACTAAACAAATATATCTAGGCGTGTAAGAAATATGTGGAATCGTCCTACCCTGTTACGTGCGTGATAAAGCGTGAAGTTACATATTAGTAACTTAAACATATTTTGTCTTTTTTTTTATTTAAGTCTCGAAGTGATTTTTGTATGTGTGGAAGTATCGTTTATGATTTATTATGGTCTAGTGACCAGTTGCGGCTTCGCCCGCTTGGACTACAGAATTGTTTATTTACTAATCTCAATTACTCTCGTGTTCTAATATCATTATCATTTTCAAGACAATATAATTACACTCTTTAAAAGCTTATTGCTTTTAAAATTTTCTCTCAAAATTAAATTTTCAACAACGTACAAAATGAGGCTGGAAAAAAAATCAACTGTACAATTTAAAATTTTCGAAACAAACAGACGCAAAGAAAAAAATATTATATTTATTTGTTATTTTTTTATTTTATCCAACACGTGACATAATGCATTTACATAAGTTTACTGTTGGCCGTGAATTATTAGCAATCGTTTACACGGAGCTAAGTATGGAGATATAAGTTACTCTAGTATGTATCAGATACACCATTTGCACGGCGGATATCAATTAAATGTATTTCTTATCAGATAATAAAAGCTGAGTGTAATAAACTTAGTGATAAGTCACTCTTTCTCCGTAATGAGTCTTTAGGCTTTTCCCCGCGCCGCAGGGTAGGCAGACTAAATCTTAAGACCCTTTAGACACTCCCGTTTCCAATTTTCTGCCCAATTTACGAGATATTGCTTATTGAGTGGCAGAACTCTATGCCGCCCTTTGTCTACTTGAGCGAGGAAATTAAAATAATTTAAATATAATCATCACCTTGAGTGGTGATCAAACCCACAACCATCGCGTCAATGTGGTCTCTATAAAGATTATTTCTTCTATATGCAAATTGAATCCGCTCTGTTTGGTCAGATGTTTACCATTTTTTTTTATTGCATTAATATTTCATAACATACTAAACTTACGTTTTTATTTTCAAAATTAAAAAAATAATGGATTGAAATTGAGAAAAGAAGTTACTATAATATTCTTTATAATATATGTTTTCTATTGTATAAAAAAAACAAATGAAAAAAAGCGTTCTTATTACAAAACTTCTGTGCGTCCGTACTTAATCGTAACAGTGGGCAAAAAGACAAAAAAACCATAGTGAATTCATCCTTCAAATTATCTAATCATCTTATAGGTGCTTTGGTAAGACGAAGTGCGGCGTTAAGTTACTCCACTCAACACCCCAATGTCTTAAATCCTTGGCGCTATGTCAATGCTATGTAATGTTATGGTTTTTGTAATCACATCAACGAAACAATAATGTTCTAAATAATAGCATTTCCACCTACTAGAAATCGAATCTACAGTCATCATGCATATGCCACAGTCAACTGAAAATATTTTTTATCGCCTCATTCACATGCACTTTTTTATTCTACAAGGTTAAGTATATGGCGATAGACCTAATGTTGATACTAAATATATGTTTTCCAGGTATCACAGCTTAGCACCAATGTACTATAGGGGCGCGCAAGCGGCAATCGTAGTCTACGATATAACTAATCAGGTAATGCATATCACTATTTTATTATTCAATTTATGAGTTTTTGAGCTCCATGACTGATATTGAGAAATTAATTATTTTCATTTATTTTCTCTAACAAAGACTGGCAGCGTTGAGTTACGTTTCTTAACACGCAATGTTATAGAGTCCGGGAACGGAGTGTCTCGATACTAGATTTCTCTTATTAAGAGCTATTACAGTAACGGTTATGGTAGCTCAATTCTTTGTTTATTTAAACTTGGATCATACGATATCACTTGATATTTTAAGTGAGTGAGTTAAATAGCACTGTGAGTCCAATGGAAAGGCGGTTAGGAAAGTTGTTCCACTAGGAAAAGCTAAAAAGTATATCTACAGTTTTTTTCCAACGATTTTTACATTTTGAAATATATAATTCTTAGTGTTGGTGTCGTGGTGCATAGGCACAAGAGTGTGACTATAACGCGACGGTTGTGGGTTCGATCCCCACTCGAAGGATTGAATTATTATCTCTTAATATTTTTATTTCTTCGCTCTTCACCGAGACAAATTACCATTAGCGTTGAGTTTCGCAACTCAACATTCAACTTACCTTGAAAAATTTGGCGGAAAGTGGGGAACGGAATATTTTTTTAATTTTATAATTCTTAGTCATAATTATAGGAGCCACAGGGCTAAGTAATAATAATAAATTATATAAAATTGTAAATAACATCACGTTAAGAAAAAATTATGATAACTCGGTTTACATAGTTATAGTGCGCTATATTTAAATTTTTAGAAAGTGGCATTGAAATGTACACTTCACAACCCACACGATATTGGTTTATTTGTTAGCTCTCGTTGTAATACTTATGTAAGTAGAGTCAGTGAATAAGTACGCTTTGGTATGCCATTGTTCCTTAGGACATTTTCATTCGAACGCGATGGTTGTAGGTTCAACTTTTGTTTGTGGTAAGGGTTATATTTACCTCTAATATAGCTTTGATTTTAGGATTTTTTTTCTTTTGATTATTTTTTTTCCGACTCAACAATGCGTAAAATTATAGAAAATCAAACTTCAGCACGGCCACGACTCAGTAAATATAGGAAAAAAAATCTTTCCAAATATCTACGTTCGTTTTGTTCAAATAATTGTATAAAGAAAATGGTAGCATCATATACTGTTGTTGTTTATCTTTTAAATTACTTTTTTTTATCAATACGTCCTCTTTAATAACAATATAGAAAGATAAAATATTAATAATAGGGTTAAGATTAATTATTCTATACAAATTTTGGTAATGTATAGCTAAAGTATATATACTTATAATTTTTGTACATCTATTTGATTTGTATATCTTTTGAAAGACATGAAGGAAGGAATGCAAGATCAGTGTAAATGGTAAGATCAAGTGAATGAAGTGGTATATTTGAGAAGTATGTTCAGTAGAGATGGAAGATACGAGATGGATGTGAAAAGGCGTATTGCTGCCGGTAACAGACTTAACGGAGCCTTAGCTGCATTGATGAGACGGTGAAAGGTCAGCACAGCTGCGCGTTTGGCCGTACACAATGCAGTGTTGGTACCGACTCTGTTATACGGCAGCGAAATGTGGGTATTACAGAAGAAGAATGAAAGAAAGATGAATGCTGTGGAGATGCGATCTCTTCGTAGGATATGCGGAGTCAGTTTAGCTGATCGAATCCGCAATGAAGAGGTACACAGAATGGCAGGTACTACCGAGGATGTCACGGTGAGAATGAAGAAGAACGTGCTCAGCTGGTTTGGGTACGTCGAACGTATGAGTGATAAAAGAATGGCAAAAAAGATTTATGGATGGAAAAGTGAGCGGTAAGAGAGGTAGGGGGAGACCTCGGTTGACCTTCGAAAACACAGTATCAAAGATACTGGAGGAAGGTCACGTAAAAAGCATGAGGACCCTCAGGAGGGATGTATGAAGAGGTTGATGACTGTGGACGAGGCCTTCCTCCAGTATCTTTGACACTGTGTTTTCGAAGGTCAAGCGAGGTTAATAAAAAAATCATAATAAAACACATTCTTAATTATAAAAAATAAGCATTCATTAAGCACGGAGAATTGCATAATAACAAATGAGATATTATCATTCGAGAAAGAAGCGATATAATAATCAACACTTAAAAGTTTAATTGTCATTAAATTGATATTAAATCGATATATATTAAATTAAAAAAAATTAAATTAGCTTCACGCTGTATCCCGCACACAGCAGGGTAGGCAGAGGGAACCTAGTGTTAAGACACTCCGTTCCCCACTTTCTGCCGAATTCTGGAGGCATAGCGTGTTGAGTGGCAGAACTCAACGCCGCGCTTAACCTCGATACCAGAGCGAAGAAAATGGAAATATAAATTTAAGTAAATATTTCATCTCCTCGAGTGGGGATCGAACCCACAACCAGTCGGTTTTGCAGTCACACCTCGTGCCGCTGCGCCACGACCGGCCTCAATCGATCGATATATATATAACCACATTAATATCATTTTAATGTAACTTAAATGCTAATTGATGTTTCAAAGTGTATCAAAACATAGTTCTGCCTAGTTAGTGCCTTACTACTAATCGTGCAATATGAGAGCAGGCGAGGCGAGGCTGTTTGTTTCTTTATTCGCCTTATGTTATGTATGATCAATAACACGTGAGGCTATACTCGTCTGTGGAGGTGACGTCGAACGTCGATATAGCATGGTGCTATAGAGAGATTTTTTTTTTGTTTAGAAAAAGTAGGTTTTTCTTGTAATAATAGACGTTTATTGGATTTTTTTTGTAGTGAAAATTATTATTATTATTTGATTATTTGAAGTGATAATGATAAGCTCATTAAGACTTTATTATTATTATTATGTAGTGTTTATATTACAGTTTTAACCGCTCCCTTCACCATTTCCTCTCAATTTAAATATCTTAATATTGCATGTTGAGCGGAGCTCAACACCACACTTCTGCGAGCGAGAGCGGAAAAATGACAATAATTTATTCCCCCCAGTGGTGATCGTACCCACAACCATCGCGTTGTCCCACTGCGTTAAGATTGTCTGATAAATTATATTTCAATCTATTTTGGGAGATTGTAGATAAAATAATCTCACGTTCTCATACTCAGGTCCACTATCATTTTAAATTGTATATAACTTTACCGTATAATAAAACAATGTGTTTTTTTTATAGTATATTGAATCATTTCATAAAGTTTCTCATTATTTCACTTTGAGTTGAAATTTATGATTCTTGAACAATGAAGTTTGATTGTATAAGTTATATATATGTAGGTAAGTTAGTTTTGCAATATATAATAGCAACTAAAAAAGGAAATCACTTTCGACATAGCTTAATGAGAATGTTCCAAGAGGCGCGGGTTCAAACCCTATACGCAAATTTTTTATACGTTCTCTAAAATTTACTATATTTATTTCATTCTTAGATTGTTACTCGCATACTAAATTAAAAAAATATATATTTTTAATAGTCATATTTAAATAAGCCAGTGTTATCATCTCACAGTATTTTTTTTTGTTTAAATTTATTTCACTTCGTTCAAAGTGAGATTAAGATGTAGATAATAATGATTGCTACATTACGCTTCATGGTCATAACTCTTTAAAAAATGTGTTAAATATTTAATATTCTTGTTAAAACAAGTAACAGAAAACGTATTAAAATTATTTCGTCGTATGTATTTTTTTACGTGTTATATAATATTATTTCTGAGGCCAGTCGTGGCGCAGGGGCATAAGCGTGCGTTTGTAAACGCGACAAGTTAGGTTGGTGGGTTCGATACCCACTCAAGGAAATGAAATATTTCGTTTTTTTTTCCGTCTGGTAATGAGACAAAATGTGGCGTTCAATTCCGCCACTCAACACGCAATGCCTCCAAAATTTGCCGGAAAATAGTGAACGAAGGTGTGTTAATGGAAACGGAATGCCTTAACACTTCCCATGTTCAATCCGCATATCGCAATGCATGTGTGAAATACAGAGTGATGCTAAAAAAAATTATGACCACCTCCTTTAGAGATGTTCTGCGTTATTTGTATAGCGAAGATAAAGGGTTCATATGTAATTTTGAATTGGTTATAAATAAATATATATTATTTTTTATTGAAAAATACCTTTTTTATTTCTCTGGATATTTTAGGTCAATATTTAGTGCCATTGACAGCACGCAACGCTCTGTTACGTTTCTAAATTAATGAACTTAAACATTTTGACCAATCGTCGAGTGAAACATTTAATAGGTAGACATCTAGTAATATAAGACTTAATCATAACATTTTGTTACAATTATGTATTTATATTAATTATTAATTAACAATATTGAGTTGCTGAGCTTCACTTGCATTACATATGTATAGCTAACTTGTTTTTTAAAATTTAAAGATATTGATCGTGGCGCCTGACCGACCATAAACGCGGTAGACGCAAGTTCAATTCTCACTCGAATAAATAAATTATTGTCAATTTTCCTATCGTCAATTGCCAATTATTAATAAGAGAAAGCGTGGCGTTGATGATCGGAGGGTCTTAACACTAGGTTCCCATTGCATACCATGTGGGATACAGCGTGAAGCTTAAAAAAAAACTATAATAACTGAACTACCCAACTGCGACACGCATTTTTACTTCCCCGTGTTAATCTAACACCCAAATACTTTTGCACAATACATTTTTTGAAGTCGATTTCTTTTAGTTTAGTATTGACACAAACGGCTTACGTTATCGCCCTTGACCTCCAAATGCTTCAAGCACCGGCCGCACGAACTAGTGTTAGATAATAGAAAATATTATAAGCATGCACGCGTGAATGACTAGTTTAGCCTACTTAGTTTACTTCTTTTTGTATTTGTAACTACTGTAGGGAATGGAAGTGTCTTAATGGGAACGGAGTGTGAACACTAGGTTCCCAGGCTCCAGGCAACCTAAAAAAATTGCTTTTGGCCAGAGAAATAACAAATAACTGTGTATGACACAGACACATTATAAGTGTATATACTATACACTGTATAGTGAGTTACATCGATATGATGAACTTAACGTAATAGCCGATCGATTCGATAAATGTACTGTCCAGCATAAAAATATTTTTATTTCAAAGAAGTAGTTCCTGAGATGGCTGCGCTTAACCAAACAAACTCTTCAATTTTATCATATTAGTATAGATTTATTAGTTTTGATCATGTGTAATATGATACCTTTATCTGTGTAGGCAGGGAGGACCTAGTGTTAAGACACTCCGGTCTTTATTTAATTTCGAAAATCGATCCCTCTGCCACGGCAATAGAAAGTACTAATCTAATTTTAATACATTCTAATTATTGTTTTTCTCGCTGTGATCTTTATTCAGTTTTTAATGTATAAAAAATATAATTAATATTTTTTATATTACTTATTATAATAGTGGCGTTAAGCACCGCCAGTTTATAAAAAAATCGTTATAATATATGAAGAAGAAGCGTGAAGTAATATACTTTTATATGCTAAACTATAATATATCCAAGGTTTTTTAAATTATACTATAAATATTTCTTAGTAGGGTCATTGACCCGCTTGAGAAATATGTACATACTAAAACTGATTCTATGGTTGACAAATTCGTGGGAATTCAACTCTCAAGGCTGACTTGACTCTGTCAAAAGACTCCCATAAAATTAATTGTACTTATTTAGTTTTAATTTATTTAATTAAAAAGTTATTTGTAATAATTAATAATAATAAAAATATATTAAAATGGTATGCTTCCTTATTATACAGCTGTTTAAAGTATACGTTATTTGTTACATATAAATTTTTCGTATTGACTGTAGTATATATGCGTTAAGGGAAGAGCAAGGGGCAAGAGTTTTATTGTACCCCCATAACTTTGATTAGGACTATACTAGATAAATAAGAATTAAAAAGTTAATATGATATCAATACTAGGTTTATTAAATATATATAATAAAATTTAATTGACATAACTGTTATTAATTACAATTTATGATCATCAAAATTCATACATAAGTCACTTCCTAAAGTTCACAAAGCTGAATAATATAATCCTTGTAGTACCGGGACGGATACACATTGTGACTTAGGTGCAGAGCTTGAGAAGTTAGGGCTTATATGTAGAGCTAGGACGTATAAAGTTAGGAACTTGGTGCTATATCAGATTTGATAACTCTTTGACAGCGTGAGCCATCGCCTCTTGGTGTAAAAGCCTCTTGCTCCTCAAAAGTAGCCTCTTGGTGTAAAAGTACCGACGAAGTTCTTTTGATTGGTTTGACTTTTGATGTCGATGATCATTCTAACTTCGAAAAATAATGAGTCGCTGTTGGATTAATTTTATATACATAGCTGCGATTATCAAAGCAAATTGCTATTTCTTTCATTTCTTCTGAAGGTATGGGAACAATTGATTATATTTTTTAAATTGTTTTCTTTATACATTATATTTAAATATAAATATAATTATTGCAATATATAATATAAACGTGCTGACATAAAACGATTACAAAATGTTTATACTAGCGTTTAGTCCATATAATGTATTCAAAATGATAAAACCTGATCCGCTTATCACCAGCCAGCGTCCATACATTACACAATCTGCAGTTACATGTGGAATATTTGAAATTATTTATTAAATTCATTTATATTATATTCAAATAATATTTAAATTTTGTAATACACAAATGCTCTGCTCGCGGCTTCGCCCGTTATAGACAAAAATTGATAGAATATTTTTAAAACCCCGACATTTTAAATATAAGCATCTTCATCACGGAGATTGAACTCACTACTACGTCACGACGACGCATCGTTGCACGTCATATTGTAGTTTATTAATACATTGCAAACAATCTGTGCAATGATTTAAAACGGGAGTCAGTGGAACTCGGTCCATTCACAGGCTGTTAGCATCTATTGTTATCAAAAGGAATGTCCGCCCCTCGCGTGACACGTGACACCTTATCAGATAGCGCTGTTTATTGTTATTCGTAGACTGGCTATGAGTGACTATGTCACGTCTCGTCTGGACTATTAAGACTATTAACAAGTTGATAAACTTATTTCTGCAAAGTATTGCTAGGATGTGCTTACAGTGTCGCCCAAAGTTATAGACCCACCAACGATTTTTTTTATTTAATATATTTAACTTATTAATATATTTAGTTTAGTCATTATCAATATTATAACATTATAAATTCTTTTTTGTGGCCCTAAAGGATAAAATTTCTAATAGCAATTTCAATTTTTTTTCAACCTACTCATGTTTAGTCAGACAAGTTGTAATATTTGTTGTATTTAAATTTGTGCATAACGAATGTCATGATCGGTTAACTTTTATAATAGTATTAAATCACAAATTCTTTTTCTACATAAAGTTTAACTAAGTTTACAAACCAAACACAGTACCATTGTAGATTTCAGTGAGATCGTCCTTTAAAACTAGTTTCATCTTGTGAAGCGGAAAATGAAAAAAAAAATCCCCATACAACGCTTAATATTCTCATTGCGTCAATGCCGGACTGTTATCCCACATAGTCTTGTTATGTATCGAATACCTAGAGGTATTAGAACAATAAAGGTTTTACAACCAGGCTTATGTGCATAAGCTAACAATATTCTACACGCTTTATTTTTACTTATTTACCTTTGTTTTATTTATCCAAATGATACCTGTCTCATGTGTTTTACAGCGGTACTGTTGTTACAACAGTAGTAGTAGTATGAAATCTAGTATTAAGACACTCCGTTCTGCTGATAGCCGCTGAGTTCAGTGGCGGAACTATGCTATGAACTCACAACCAGTCACATACTTGTGCCCCTGTGCCCCGACTGGCCTCTACTGGACTAGAGTGGACCATTGTGTTTGGCTGTTTCTTATTTTATCATTATGTGAAATATATTAATTGATACAATCTTTTTTATAATTAAGTCTATTTTACTTATTTAGAAAAATACTTATTTAGAAAACGTATAAAAATTTTGAACGTAGCGGGACTCGAACCCGCACCTTCTGGAAACCGACCAGGAATCCTAAGTGTGGATTAACACTTTAAAAATGTTTAAAAGTCTATTTTACTTTTATTTTAGTTTTTATTTTATTGAGTTTAAGTAGAGCCGAGAGCTATTCCATATTACATCGGTTTTGCTCTTTCGTCCTTATCCCTACAAAACATTAGATACATTTGCTTAAATAATTAAATATGAACAAAGTATACAGGTCTCATTATAAACTAACAAATCCACTGTAACAACCATTAATTGTTACAGTTGTTGTGCAAGGACATTTTTTGTTTTTAGCTTAAATGACTGGTGCCTTCCGTGAACGCTTACAAAATGTTATTTATAGTATATACACAGAAATTATGATTTAGCAGATAAACTCTTTTGCGGATAATGATGAGTAAATTCTAGTTTTGATGTATTTTTATATAAAATCAAAAATCAGCTTCACGCTGTATCCCGCACATAGAAGGGTAGGCTGAAGGAACCTAATGTTAAGACACTCCGTTCCCCACTTTCCGCCGAGTTCTGGGAGGCATTGCTTGTTGAGTGGCGAAACTCAACGCCGCGCTTTCCTTCGACACCAGAGCGAAGAAATATAAATAAATATTTAATTTCCTCGAGTGGGGATCGAATACACAACCAGTCGATTTTTTAATTAATAATTAATTTTAAAATACTTTAATAATATTTTTAATAGTAATATTTGTTCAAATTAGAAATCAAAAACTGTAGTTGTTGATCCGACAGTATTTATGTCGTTTTCTTACTCAGTTTAGTAAAAATAAATATTATTTTATTATAGTTGCATTGCATTGATTTTTTTACATAGTTAAGTTAGGGCATATTAAATATTGTTATTAGTAAATAAAAATATTTATAACGTACATTTTTCATTTAGCGACAGTTCCTTTTTATTATGTCACCTACTCTGAAATGTTGCATATAGAGTGGCAGTATACCTTATACTATTTCTCGTCAAATAAAAGGAGAAAAGATGAAAGGAGGAAAAAATGGGAACAGAGTGTCTTAACACTAAGTTCCCTATACTTACTGAAAATATTTTAAAAATATAAACTTGTACACCAGTACACTTTTAAAGTCACTACCAATGTGTTCGATCAGCTGTTACAATTAGGTCACTTTTGAAGAAAAAAAGTTAACCATAAAAACTGCCATTATCAAACAACGTGGGCAAATTTCAAGTGCAGTAGGCAATGATCACAATATTTTCGGCCGTGACCCAAAAAGTAACACGAAGATACTTGAAAATGACCACGCTGACCGCATGTGCAACACTAAGTCGATGATCGTCTTATATCTTATCTATATTGTTCAAATACAGAATCAGGAATATGAAAGTGGTGTGTTTAGTTTTGGTTCCGAAATTTGGTTTTTGATTTTCATTTTATGTTACGAAAAAATTTTAATTATTTTTTGTTTGTTAAAAAGTTATATGAAAATATAAATACCACAAATGTTAATGAAATAATTTGTAAAAAAAAAATGTTAACGCTTTTATGATTTAGTTTGGGAAGTGGTGACATGTGAGTGATGGAGATGTGTAGTAATTTCTCAATGTATTTGCAATTACATTTTAACACAATAACTATTTCTTTTAACTGATGAATATACTTTTTTATATGTATTAGTGTTTAAGGCAGAGCGTCTTTCTTCTTTTTTTTTTGGAATCTTATAAGATTGTATTGAGTGTAAGATGTATTTAAATAGATTATTATTAAGTGAAATACTGACTGACCTCTCCTCTCCTCGTTGTTATAATTTGGAAAAAATGTAAACAGATAATTAGAAAAGATTATACACAGACTATTCGATAAACTTTGACTGACCTCTGGTCTTAATAGTGATATGAAGTTCATAAACACTATGTCAGTGGGTCGTGTCGTCTCAAACTTAGAACACATTTAAAAAAATCAATCACATTTACAGGCATACTTTTTATTTCATAATCAGTTTTGAAGAGTTAAAAAACAAAATTGTTTCATGTAATATTATTTAGATCTTAAATAATCAAATATGGAAAAAAGATTCTTTACACTTACTTTTTTCTTCAATATTTTTTAAACTTTTCAATTAACTAATGTATAATTATTTATTAAATTAAATATATTTAATTTCAAGCTTTTGGCTTCCCATTACTTTTCTTCTTATGGTTCAGAGATATAATTTTAATTATAGATAACTACAATAAATATTGTTGTTACGATGGTTGCCAGATTTTTTATTGTATAAAGCTACCACCACCGCAATGAACTGACAGTTATGTTATATTTATTCGACGATTTAAATGTGCTGGCAACAGCTTATTCGAATAAATAAAGAATATAGTGGTATATTTCATATTTGGCTAGCATGTTATAGGATTTAGTATTACGATGTCGTGCGTCACGCCACCCTCTCCTGTGCGTAGCGGGAAATCGTATTATGTGTGTAAGTCTTCCTAGGTTCAAGGGTGCGGTGCGGTGCGGTGCGAGTAAACACATGTGTTTACCGATCGATCGCGTTATGCACTCGGGTTGTTGTCTGTCATTTCATTATATATTACATGGCCAGTCGTGGCGCAGCGGCACGGGGTGTGACTGTAAAAGCGACTGGTTGTGGGTTCGATCACCATTCGAGGAGATGAAATATTTACTTAAATTTATATTTCCATTTCTTTGCTCTGGTATCGAGGCAAAGCGCGGCGTTGAGTTCTGCCACTCAACGCGCAATGCCTCCAGAATTCGGCTGAAAGTGGGGAACGGAGTGTCTTAACACTGTGTTCCCTCTGCCTACCTTGCTGTGTGCGGGATACAGCGTGAAGCTGATTTATTTACAATCTGTAGAAATTTTAAATTGAAAATCTTTGTATAGACAAGTCAGGTACGGAAATAGCTGGGTAACGTGATTCTTACAGAGGAATGTCTTACTTTTGTAAAATTGTTTTAAAAAAAGAATATCTTTATAATTTATATATTTTCTTTGTATTATAATTTGTGTGTGATCTCATTTACTTTACAGTTTAAGTATCGGTGGCTTGGCTTTATAATATTTTTCCCATTTATACATTTTAACAAAAGAATCAATTCACCTATCGTATAAATTTAAATTAAATATTATAGTATAAATAATACAAAGCTGTTTTATTATAGGTCCCTCATAGCGTAATTATAGCATAATAATATGTATTTTATTAAAGACATGAGAAGAAATTATCCCTTAAATGTAAACATCTTCTAGGTGAGTCATAAATAGTGAACTTTTAATATAAACAAGTGTAATACAATGACTTCCTACAATATGTTTATTTATATAGTTTTTATTACGCCCAAACACATGTACAGACCGACACCGATAGTGTTATCAGTCAACCCACCGTAGCGCGGAATAGTTCATTGAGCTGCAACCATCCACCTTCTAACTATGGCTATATGTTTAAATACACATTTTTCCGTTTTCTGGACTGTTTCTCATTACTTACCTCTAAACTCACTTATTTTTGTATACAGGAAGATTGGGATGAGTACTGACTCATTTTCCACTGTTCTTCCAATTAGGGACTTCCCAGAAGATCATTTTTCATTTTTATGCTGTATCTCCCGCATAGTACGTAAAACCTAGTGTTCACCGCCCTATTTCTATTTTTTGCGTGTTGGCAAACCTGAACTCCCGCGTTTTTTTCCTTCTAAAATAAAAATATTTTTTTCCTTTAAGAGGGAATCGAATCCACAAGTGTATTCAAAGTCATACGCTGGCCATTGGGCCATTAAACAAAATACATTGCTTGTTTCAACTAAAAAAAAAACAAGCAAAGTATTTAGTTTAATTATCTTTTATGAAATTAAACATTTCTCACAGTTTTATTTGAATTCGCAACTCGCGCCGAGTAAGGCACCAATGAGCCATCATAACAGCGTTTATGAATGCTAATTTCTATTTCTATGCGAAAACAGATTGTACGTGTTATTTTTGTTTACTTTATCGTGTTGTTGATGGAAAGATGTGAATGTTTTGTTTTTGAACCATTTATTTATTAATAGTAGCTGTTGTTACATTGACCCCAATGTGGCGCTGTTGGATAGTTCCAGTGGGCGGTGGTTGTAGATACGATTTGGTAATCGTCCGAGTGGTGTCGAGAGCAACCGTTATATTTAAATAATGTTTAGCTCCCGTTTCATTTCTATATGCTGAGTCCAGCACCGTGCTTTTTCGCTAACTAGAAAATGACATTTCAAATTAAATTATTATCCTGATCAAGAATAAAACTCATAATCATCGCGTTTACAGTTAGACCAACACCACTGACAAAACTGCATTTACCCATTTAACTGTTCTTGGACTCATGTTTAATTTACTCCCTCATATTCTTCCCCAGGACACATTCGGCCGTGCGAAGAACTGGGTCAAGGAGCTCCAAAGGCAGGCATCACCGTCCATCGTCATCGCGCTCGCCGGCAACAAGAGCGACTTGGCCGCCAAACGGATGGTGGAATTTGAAGAGGCTCAGGCCTACGCGGACGAGAACGGACTGCTCTTTATGGAGACCAGCGCCAAGACGGCCATGAACGTGAACGATATATTCTTAGCTATCGGTGAGTATGTTGGTTAGTGGGTTAAGTTACTTAGCTGAGCGGATAGTGCCGTTCGAAGAGGCTCAAGCCTTAATGACCAAGCTTAATTTGTATCAGGCTTCATATATTCTTAGCTAGTGGTGAGTTGGTTAATTGGTTTGATTGAAACTTTGTAAGTTAATTTTGTTAAGTTTTGTAAGCATACAGCAATGTAGGCAGAAAGAACCTAATGTTAAGACACTCCGTTCCCCACTTTCTGTCGAATTCTCTCGAAATAAATATTTCATATCCTCGAGTGGGGATCGAACCTACAACCAGTCGGTTTTACAGTCACACTATGTGCCACTACGCCACGACTGGCCTCAATATACAAATATGTTTTGTATTTAAGTTATGTTCATATTTTTTGAGGTACATCCTGTGTCTCGCATATATAATTGTAGGGTATATAGAAGAAGAAAAAAATAGTAAATTACATGTCTATATGATATTCTATAATGTTGTCTATTCTCACATTGAGTGTAATATAATAAATTCGCAGCCAACAAGTTACCAAAAAGCGAGAGCGTGGGCGCGGCCGGCACGCGCGTGCTCAACAACGCGGACGCGCCGCGCGCCGCCTCCTCCTGCTGCAAGTGATACCCGCAGGTATATTATGTATGGGCTATTTGACACAATTGGGTTCTACGATTTTAGAAATATTTAAGTTTATTGTTCACTATTTTGATATTAGATCATGTTTTTTTTTGCTATTAATGGTTTTTCCGTTTTATATTTCTTCTTAGCGTGCAGGACAATTAGATGGAACCTAGTGTTAAGATACACCCCACAACTTTTGAAGCATTGCTTGTTGAGTAGCGGAACTCAACGTTACGCTTTGTCTTGTTACCAAAGCGAGGCAATGAAAAACATTTCTTTGGAATGGAACGTACAACCGTCGCGGTGCGCTGCGACATCCAATTTGTTAATTTAATTGAGTAATATTATAATTGTTTACATTTCAGACCGTGTCGCTACAGAGTGAGGGCGCGCGCGCCGCCTAGCCGCGCCGCGGGACGCCACACACACACACACACCACAAACACACACATACATTCAGTGTCTGACATTCATGTACTTACATGTATCCATTCTCATACCGACATACAAACATTAAACAACACCCACACACATGCACCCCTACACCCACACACATACACCCCTACACCTACACACCCTCCTATACACAAATACATGAAAGTGCGCACCTCCATGCAACAGCACTTAGCCTTACACACACATCTACACGTCCACACAATCATAATACAATACACACATTCACGTAAAGTCTACTACACCCACTTACGTATATAACAACGTTTGTGTGAATCTGCCTCAATTAAGCAATGAATAATTTGTGCTCTGTACGCAAATTGAACCTGTGACCCGTCTTAAAGAACATTTATCTTAGCGGCACGATCACTACACTATAGTGCACACCAGGCTTTACTCATTTTACAACTTTACAATGAAATGTTCATCAATTATTATTATTATTATTAAATAATATTGTCTTTTTTTATTTAAACATAGCTTAGGTTAACAATCGGGAAGGTTATATAATTTAAAACTATTAAAATGTTAATTAATCGATTTTATTTATTTTTATTTTTCGATTTCTCGCACTATATCGATATAATATACCCGCGGCGTCTCGCGGCAGTTATAGGATTAATTGTAACGTAAATATATACATATATATAAATATATATACTTTAAAAAAAGTTTTATTTCTATCATATTATAGTTATTTCGTTTCTCCATAGCTTAAGGTCATTCTGGTTTATATTTAATAGGATGGTGAATATGGAGCCATCCATAAATGACGTTGACAAAATATGACAGTGTGTGACTAGCGGGATCCTGAGTTTCGTGACGTCACATATCAAAATATAATATCTAAGTATTGTAACTTATTTAAAATTACAAAAAATGTGACGTCACAGTAGTTAGGGGTTAGGTGTGTCAAAAATTATAAAATTAGTGTTACTCAATTTATGGATGGCCCCTAAAGCAGTGTAGATAATTAATAGTGTACCCACTAGCCCTTCTACGATTGCAGTGTACACACTCTTGTCGCGTAACTATAGAACACATTTTAGTACCGACAATAAAATGAGATTATCAACACGCTAGCTCGCGTCGAGAGTGTGAGCTTGACTAAATCGTTTTGTATGATAAAAAGTTCAATTGTTTATTAGAATTGGCTGTCTATATGTACTAGCTTGTATGCGATACCATTTTAAATGTCCCATGTCGATATGTAAATAACAGCTTAAAAAATATACACGTTATATGTACAAGATATATTGTGGGCCATTACTTCTTATTTTTTGTTTATATTTTTTTATGTATAAAAAAATTGTTGATTACAATCATGATTATGATTTACTTAATTTTTAAATTGGTGTTGCCATTTGTAAAATTTTGATATTTTAAATATAAATTTTTATGCAACATGGCAACATTATTCGTATTAAATGGTGAAAAATGAAAATCGATCTACAAACACTTACAATCTTATAAATGTTTATATTTTACTAAATAATAGTATAAAATTATTTACCCTTGAAAAAGCTTATTTATTAATTATTAATATAATAAAGCATTACATGTGTTTTGTATCGGTCACTTTACCTTATTTTATTCATGGGTATAGTTCAACATGAAACAACATAACATAATTGAAACTAAGTTTGATAATAAAATATTTTTTTAATAGCATGTCCGATATTTCAACGTAAAAACAACCAATTATTTATTGTTATTCCTGCCTTAAAATTAAATATAGTTTTTTTTTGTTTTCAGTGAAACAATAACTTAAAAATCTAAAAAGTATTTGAAACTTACAATTAGTTAATATAAAATAGTTAGGTATTTTTTTCATTGGATTGATTTATGTTATTGTGTATTTAAAAAAACATTATATTGTCAATTTTTTTTTGTTTTTGAATAGAAAAACCAAAAGTGATCGGTCTCTACATTTCATGTTTCATTTGTCGTTGATAACGCATTCCACGCGGTCTTTTTTATATACCGCGATTTATTGAAATTTTATATTTATTTGTTACTATTTAACGCCACGAGATATTATTTATTTGTATTTCTTATAAAAAATAATATCGATGTTTTTATATTATATTGAATGTTAAATTTATTCCAAAGTAATTATTGATTTTCTTATTGGAGCTTTATACAATGGTTGGAAATAATTTTGAAGTGTCATTCATTATTATTAACATGTATTTTTTTATATATATAAAATTAGAGGCACTATCAAAAGAGCGCTGGTTCAAATCTTGATACGTTTTAATTTTATTATTGTCTTTTTTTAATATGTCTTTTTTATTTACTCCTCGTGGCTTTTTATGTAATGTATTATTGATTATAGCTTATAAATTGTGTAGTTTATTAGCAGTTTATTTCAATATAATATAGCAATAATAGTGCATTTGTGAAACAATCGTCATACATTTAGTATCCATTTTTTTCAATAGATATCCTTTTAAATTATAAACATGTGAATTTATATATTTTACATGTTTCTAAAAAGTTTGTGTATTTCAGACGCGTAAAATCAAAAAAAATATCTATTCATAATGGATCTAAAGAGAAATATTATAATTTTAAGGGCATAAACATAATGTGCAATCGATATAAAGCTTATCACCGCTTCAGAACAAGTAAATATGTATTTAAATGAAATAATTAGTTATAAATGAAGTAAGTGGAGGGATAGCGTCGTTCTATAGCATAGTGTAGACGGTTACTGATACACATCGAGTATAAGTGAATCATCTAAGGGAGGAGTCGACGGGCGTCATATAGTATGTTTTTTGTATTGTGTAAATATTTTGGATTTATTAAGATTATTATATTGAATAAAAAAATATTGTAAATTATTTTCTTGATGGTTTTATTTCTTTTTTAATTATATTCGTTAATTTATTTATGATAATAATGTTATGGTAATTGATATCTGAAGCGCTAATCTCATACGTATAATATTTTAAATTTGAGATCAAAGATTGTGTCAAATAAATATTCTCACCCAATGGTAACGGAAAGACTTAGTTATTTGCTTAAGTGATATATATTTAAATAATTCTTCAGTTTAAATAGATTGCACGACTACCCCTCGGCAAAACATTTCTACAGTATAGAAAGAAAAATTATATATATAATTTCTTGTAAATAACGTAAAAACTAACTAAACTAAATAATGATTCGCACTTAAACAAAAAAGCTAATGTGAGACTGTTCCTCTTTAGGTGCTTTATATTTATGCTTTATCCCTCATATCTGTACTAACATTGTATATTTTTATTGCATAAGAGAAATTATTTTTTTATTTTTAAATATAAACTGTTAAAAAAATACATACAAAAAAACACTTTGCAAGATGGAACAAGGGTCCAAGCCATCGGTAGCTAGGGCTCCAGGGAGAGGAACCTCCTCACAATACACGCCGTCTCAAGTAAAACTGCCTTCTGCGTCCGGTTCTTGATCCAACAGCCAAGCGATAACCTCTTGAGATGTTTATCTCGATCAGCTTTTCGCTAATAAACCTTTAACTGAGACCACTATTGGCACAATGATACTCGCATTGACATACCACATATCAATCTCATGTGCTAAGTCCAAATATTTATAGTAATATTATTATAAAGCTGAAGCGCGCTTTGACACCAGGCCGAAGAAATTAAAATAAATATTTCGTTTCCTCGATCGAACCCACAACCAGTCACGTTTACAGTCACACTTTGTGCTGGCATAATAATAACATAATCGTGTTATATTTGTATAGATATAATCTAAAAGGATTTTAAATAACACCATAAAATTTTAAAACTACTTTATTTAAAAGCTTTACATTTATATTAATTTTTAGATATAACACATTTAGATAGTTCTATTAATAATTAGATAAAAAATTAGTTTTTTAATATTTATACTACAGTCTATATAAGTAATTCAGTTTAAAATGCTAAAGAGAACACATTCTGAAATATAATAAAAATAATAATTGAAACTAAATGAACAAAATAGCAAATACTGGCCGAATTCATTTAAAAAGAAGCACACAATATACTATGACTAGGAAATACAATTTTTATTAAATTCAGTAATATAGCTTGAATTTGTATATAAGTACATAATATTCGAGAGGTAGTTACTTAGTTAAGACGTAACAAAAACACGACGACGACTAAAGTATGATAAAATTGACTCAACAAACAAAAAGGAAATACGATTTAATTAAATTTAAAATGTATATTTAATACAAAAAAAATACTAATAAGGAGAAACAAAAGCAGTTGGAACAAATTGGATGAGAAGTTATAATTTAAGCCCATATCAATAAGAAACTTAGTTAATAAACAAATTTCTAAATTAAGATCGAGTAAAGAATTAAAAAGTTACAAAATAAGTAATTATTATTTATTATAAAAGAAATTATGTAGGAACATAATGTAATTTGTGCCGCTTTAAACAGATTAATTAGTTACAATGTTGCCAGCAACACTTGCCAGAAAAAATGTATCCGCCAGAAATGGAAGTCTTGTCGAGTTAAGTACTTTAAAATGAGCAGATAAGTCAGGAACCTATATCCTATAAATAACACATCAAGAGTGAAATATAATTTGTATTAATTGTTGTCGAAATCCATATTGAATCGAGTCAAAAATGGTGCAATCGATTATTTATTATATTGTGCTATAACGATTATTTAACGAATATGGCAAGTATCACTACATAATATATTTTTATAACGATTTTCAAACACTGATTGATATTGGCATAAACTATTCTATAAACATTTAAACGACAGACCCCAACGGTGAATCTAAATACGGCATCCATTTTGACTATTCGTATAACATGTTTTCTTTAATTTAAAAGACACAGTTCGTCATAAATTTTTTCGCATAAATGAAACGTCATTAATGCTAACATTGAAGTTAGAAATATTAGCATTTTCGTATGATATCTGATATTGGAGCGGACCTCGGCGATTTGTCGTCTCCTGAGGTCGTTTTCGTCTCACAACTCGTCGTCGAATCTGTCCACGTCGCTGTAGGAGTCGCTGCCGACGAACACGTGGTGGTGCGCGAGCACCTCGTCGTAGGAGAGGCGCTCGTCGTGGTCGTCGTCGGCGGAGGCCAGGAGGTGTTCCACTTCCTCGTCTGCTATTTCACTGTTGTCGGGTAAAGATTATAATTTAATATGGATGCTTAAGAGAAATACTACGTGCAAATATTGTTTTCCCGTTGTTTCTATTTAGAATTTTCATATATACAACAGCAATATATGAACGTAGTGGCGTTGCAATCCGCGACTCTGATTTAGTTGGTCAGAGTGCTTAAACGGTTTCCAAGACAATAACACTCAAAAAAATTTAAAAAACTGCTTGACAATTTTGACGAAGATAAGAGCGGGTTCACATCCCATTACGCCCAAAGTTATACAGAATTTAATAAGTACGCATAACTTCTACACACATATATATACATACATATATGTCTATCTGTTCGTACAAAACTCACTCATTGTCAGGCACTATCCAGCGCTTCAGTTCCTCAGCGTCGAGCACCCCGTCCCTGTTGACGTCCAGCTCGTGCTCGAACTTGTCGCGCTCCGATATTAACCACTCTTTGTCTTGCTGCGTACCTGAAGGAAGGAAAATAGAGTATCAAGTATTTGAATACTCAAGAACATGGCTATAAAAATAAGAATGTTTAGTGTATGTGTCTATTTAAAATTTTCTTTTCATCATCAAAATTGCTGCTTTTTTTGTGGAAATATCAATGAAAATATTTAGAAACGCATTAAATTTTTAAAGGGGATTCGAACCCGCTCCTCGTGGATACCATTGAAGCGCTTTACCTCAATTAAACCATACGCTTTTATCTAGCTATTGTAACAGTATGTACCTATGGTATAAGTTAAAAATAAATAAATAAATAAAATAAAATATGCATGGCAATACAAATAAATAACATAGTTAATTATGAATAATACAAACTATATATTTTGAATAAAATATTAATCGAGACGAGTTCGTGTATTGTCGTCCCGAGTGTCGCGACCGTCGTTTCGTATATATAGGTGGTGGTGATGCTCGGAAGGCAGCGGTCGAGTCGAACTCTTAAGTAC
>JAATLQ010036428.1:0-38247 GCA_013421005.1 Heliconius erato x Heliconius himera | reverse complement strand
TCTAACCACTTCATGTACGGCCCGCTCACCGTATCATCCATGGTATCATCTATTCTAACCACTTCATGTACGGCCCGCTCACCGTATCATCCATGGTATCATCTATGGTACGCTAACCACTTATCAATCTTCATACTATTCTAATAAGATATACAATGAAAATTCTAAAGTGACTAAATTTACAATCAAAAGCTATACATACTAAAGCTAGCAGTGTAAAGTTTGGGTTGCATGTTTTTTTTTTACGTACCTCACTATAGGGCGCATCCCGCTTCTGAGATGTAAAGAAATCAAACACCTCGAGGCTTTTACAGAACTTATATTTCTTCCAGAGTTAAATACTGTTAAGCTTGTACAATGTCTATCTTAAATTCTAATACAATATTTCATTCTACAGATTCTCTTTGTTCTTCCGCTCCAAGTCTAAAAGTATATCTAATTGTTATAAAATATTATTATTTAGTTATTATAATTTTCCGACTACATAAAGCGTCATTTCTATTAATGTTCTCTCGTGACAGTTCTATATTATTCTATTTAAAAACATCTTTTTGTTCAACAAAGAGGTTGATTCACATTTTTATAATAAATTATTGCGAATATTAAAACTAATTAATATAAAATCATTACAATATTTCCATTTCTTCGCTCTGGTGTCCAGGCAAACCGCGACGTTGAGTTCTGCCACTCAACACTCAATGCCTCCAGAATTCGGCAGAAAGTGGGGAACGAAGTGTCTTAACACTAGGTTCTCTCTGTCTACTCTGCTGTGTGCAGGATACAGAGTGAAGCTGATTTGATTTGATGATTTAATTTTGATTTAAATAAATATCCGTTTAGTTCCAGGGGTAAAGCCGC
Organism: Heliconius erato x Heliconius himera; assembly: GCA_013421005.1. Lineage (NCBI taxonomy): Eukaryota > Metazoa > Arthropoda > Insecta > Lepidoptera > Nymphalidae > Heliconius > Heliconius erato x Heliconius himera. The sequence goes on along the minus strand of JAATLQ010036428.1, from coordinate 37,389 downwards.
GCGGGGCCCGCTAGTCTATACTATTACAAAACAGTACAAAATATATTTCCGATATCAAAATGTTTTTAAGAAAAAAAATATAGACGTAAATAAAATATTAATAGAGTGTAAATTTATGAAATTTAAAACGTTTGTCCATGTGCTTGTATGCGCGCGTCTTTGGAATTAATGGAAACTTTTTTTGCGCTATCGCTGCCTGGGCAGGATCTGGGCTATAATTGATTTTAAGAACTCGTACATATAATGTCGGGGTCCAGCTAAACTTAAAGAAATCATATTTCCATAGACAAACAAAACATATAAATATTTGAAATATCTGATGAATATCTATTTTTTTTATTTTTATTTTTTACCCCGCAGGGGGCGCCCTTACAGCAGTCGACTCCTCACATTCAGCCACATAGCGCTTACATTTCTTCAAGGACAGAGTACCCTCTTCCCTCGCCCCGGTGTCGCTGTAAAAGCCAAAAGGTCTAGCAGCTCATAATCGAAAAAAAAAGATGAATATCATAACAGACTAGCTTTTAGCTCAAATTTATAATGTTTTAACATTATAAATTTGAAAATGGCAACTACAAGTCCCGTTTGACAACAATAATTACCAATCGTTAACATCTAAAAATCTGGGGAATTTAAATTGTTTTCATTTCAAAAGTACAATTTGCTTTCGAGGCTAGTCGTGGCGCAGGGGCACAAAGTGTGACTGTAAAAAATTGTTACTCGTCTGTAAAAAAATAATTTAAGTCTACACAAGGTGTACACTACCGACGGATCAACGGTGGTCTATGGGTAGAGGAGCTCAGTACCAACCCGTTTCACCCCCGTGTATGTTCAGCGATTTTCAATGGTTCAGCAGATATTTGGGAATTTGTGATGTTTTTGGAAAACTCAGATTCTTGAAGGACATTGCCAAATGCAGCCCGACTGCTGGGCCTGCGGTCGTGAATTCTTTTTTTTTTTTATGGAAAAGACAAGGCAAACGAGCGTTCGGGTCACCTGATCGTAAGTGATCACCGCCGCCCACGACCCCGAGCAACACCAGAGGAGGAGGAGGGTGCGTTGCCGGCAACGCAGAAACGCAGTGGCATAAAGCCACTACTTCACGTCGGTTTTAAATGCCGGTAATGATCCAGTCGAGTCTGCTCATGCGTGTTGCCACTGCTGGCGACGTGACTCTACCACACGTACTTTAGTGGCCTCTTACGACATCACCAGTACCAGGATGGTCCTATTCTAGGCCGGGATCACACGGCACACAATTCTTTTCGCTATATAGCCCAATATAGGCCTTTTGTATCACATAATTAACTATCGGCTAATACATCTTGAAAATAACATAAAAATAAAAATCGTTTTTTAAAAAACTAAATTTCAACAAAATCTTTCTGGGGCTGTAGTGAAAAAAAAATACTTTTAACTTTTTTGTTGAAGTAATTTTAAAAACAACTGGTATTTGTGTAAAATAATCTCTGAAAATATCATAAGGCTATCATAATGAAAACAAGTTAAAAAATGCACTTCAATCATGAAATAACAAAAAATTGTTAGTCACATTAAGAGAATTGGCTGTCTTTAAATCAATTTGTTGATATATTTAGATTTACCGAAGAGTATGGATTTTTCACTAGTTAACTTTTTAAAATATTTTTAAATGTATTTTTTTATAACAATTTATATTTCAAAATGTAAAATTGATTCCTCTTGTAAAAGTATTAATGATAACAGGTGGGAGTGGGTGATGGACAACCTTTTAGGCTTTTACTGTCTGTTCATTCACACATTGCATTGGTGGAATGATTTTATTCTGCACTACGATCTTTGAAAGTCATAACTAAAAACAAAAAAAAATATTTTCCGTATTGTCAAGCATATAGATACATTACGTAAGATGTTCAATAAACGCCTCTCCTTCTTTCTATATTCCACTAATAAATAAAAAATATGTATATGTATTAAGTATTATGTACTAGTGAATCCTAGTAGGTACATATAAATGGTTAAAATGGTTTAAATTATTATATCAATAACAATGTTTTCATAATAAATACATTCGAAGCAATTGACGAAATGTTTGCGTCAGCCCGTGTAAAAAATTAAAGGATACCGATGTAGAACCCTTGAGATAGCGGTTATCAGGGGCAGAGGTCGCTAAGCAAAAACTTACTATGCAATATGCAAATTTTTATAATCAGATTGTAGTTATAAAATTGTATTCATTTTGTTATCGCCACGCTGTATTCTGAGTATAAAAAAATAAGCAGAGGAAATGTAGTGTTATGACACTCCGGTCTCTATGCCCCGCAAAGTTTTCGAGACGTTGCGTGTTAAGCGGCCAATACACCAAAGCGAGGAAATAAGAATACTTTACTCCCCCAATTTCCTACTGAGGGAATAAAGTATTTTAAAATCACAATTGTCTCGTTTATATTCAGTTGCTATCCGATTGCACCACGTTCGCCCCCGTTAATTTTATTTCGATTTTATAATTTCTCTCCTGTATTTTACGGAGAAAAACAGTGAGTCCAAGAGTACTTCAATTCTTTCTTCTAATTTCCGCTCCAGTCATTCAATTACAAATCACTATTCATCGAAAATGGAGGAATGAAACTTCAATTTAAACAAATTTCGACACTGGCCATCAAAAATATTTAAATCGCGTCATGGCAATTACCTACTCATAGGATTTATTACCTATATTTTATATATTTAGTTAAGGTTCAAAAATTTTTCGTATCACCGAAAAATAATTCAAAATCATACCTAAAAGATCAATTAAAAAATAGGTAAGTGTCTATAGTTAAATGTTTAATGACAAACAAGTTATAATACGCCATTGCCGCAAGTTACCTATTTATACCTAGGTAGGTATAAATTATATTTCAATAACACATATTTTTAGAATTAGTCACACACCGCGTCACGCTATATGCCGCTCAGCAGGGTAGCAGGGTAGGCTGAGGAAACCTAGTGTTCACTCCACTTTCATTATGAAACTCCGTCCTCACTTTCCGCCGAATTCTTGAGATATTTACGTGCGTATTTACGGGCGGCAACACCGCGCTTTGCCTCTTTACCAGAGAGAGGAAATGAAAATATTTAATATTTCATACACCCGACCGGGAATCGAACCCACAACCTATTATTCGTATTTTCCATTTGCATGTCATGCGCTATATTTTGTTAGATATTTATTTTAATTATGCATCTAATTGGCTAGAGTTTTTGATTAATAGGTACGTCTTAGCCAATTTATAAAAAAAACTAGTGGCCGCCTGAAGCTCTGTTTTTGAGGACTAATTATAAATCATAAAAATATAAGTATTAATAGTATTTTCTATTTTTAAAATTTTTGATTTTAATTTTTAAAGTGTTATTCGACACTTAGGAAAGATTTGAAGAAAGATTTAAGAAGAACAGAAAATACTTAAATAGTATTTTCTGTTAGGAATTTTAAGAATTATTATTTAAACTATTATTATTTAATCTTAGCACTCCTTTTTACTAAGAACCCAAGGAACTTGCATGCCAATTTTTTTAGTTTCCAAGCCCAATAAATCTTCTATGCGTTGTCAGTCAAGTCAGTAACGGAAATGTTTTATAGATTCGATATATAATAGTTTTAGTAAGTTCACTTTCACTTTCTAAACATTAAATAATACGATTTTTCCAACTAACCTTTAACACTTTCACGCACTAATCACTATACACTTGAGAAAATTCTATGTAAAACTAAAAAAAACAAGACAAGATTAGAATGATTAAATCTATAATGAAAACCATTCTTTTACCTAAAATAGATTTTTTCTTATGCATACACGAAAAATTATAAAAGATGTAATTTTATTAATTACTACTAACAAGTGAAATTGTTATACGAACTCTTCTAGAGACAATAGGTAACTATATTTATTTTAACCAAATATCTTCACTATTTAGCCATAAATGATAGCTACACCGTACACCTATACCTGAATGAAAAGTAATATTTATGAGTTAACCGCCTTAAATGATTACTTAAATCATTTTTTATAACATTAAAAATATACAATTTAACGTTCAAATTATATAAAGAAAAGAAAGGATCGTTCCTAAAATAAATTCAAAGGATTTATACATAAATAGGTAGGTACATTCGGCTTCGCGCGTTTTGCTTTTTTAAAATTTATAATTTACTCACTTCAATTCACTGTTTCCTAATTTTCGTATAAATTTTTAGAATATAAAGGTAAACGTGTTATTGCTATCAATACAAACGACTTGACTAACTCTGAGTTAACGTAAAAAGGTGGAACAAAACAACATATGATGCAACTGACATGGTAATTGTCGAATTGAAACTTATTTTCTTAAAGAAGATAAGATAAGAGTAAATAGAAATTATTAAATAATGTGACGATTTCGTGGGAACTGTTTAACTGTTTTTTTTAATAATATAAATATTATTATTTCCTAGTGTGATTAGATGGAAATTTCATCATAGAATGTAGGTACAGTAAGGTACCGTAATTTAACTAACATGCATTTGTCTAAAATTTCTGGGAAGTGAATAGCGGAATAATAGTTTCCTCCACCTATTTATTTTTTTAAAATAACTTTCTTAAAGCTACTTAGGTATTGTTCATAAAAAAAGGAAATAGAGTACAATGTTTTTAAAAATACATACATAGGTATATCCAGCTGAGAATTTTAATCATATTAAAATTTCATAGAAAACTTTAAAACACCTGTATGAAATTTTAAAATTATTATACTAACTCTAATTATTTAAAAAATTATCCTAGAAAATATAAAACGCGATTTCAAACCATATATTCAAAATTATATTACCTAATAATATCCTATTAAATTACCTAATGAGGAGATATATCTCTTCATATTTTTTTCAGCCAGTATTGGGACCACGTTGGCTCCCACGTTTGTTTAATCATCAGTGCTAAGGTACAATTGTCAGAGGTCAATCCAGGTCGAATTTTGAGTTATCTGAATGAAAATGTTATGTTACCAGGCATTTTTTTATATAATTAATTAATTAACTAAATATAAGATAAATCAAGAGAAAATTGTGAATGAGTCATTACTTATATCTCTATATTCATATGTAAATACCTACCATTTTGATATTGTGTCACTTAACGGAAATTTCGTCATCTTAACTTAATATCATTACATACGGGTTAAGGATTATTTTCAAATTATTTTGATTTCTGTTAGACAAAAGGCAACAGTGTCTAGACAGTACCTTCCCTCTATCTAACCTGCTGTGTAGAAAAATGCTTGAAGCTGGGTCTTAAGAGCTCGATTATGTTTCAAATGCTGCTTTAGTAGAACTCATAAAACAATTTTAATACAAAGCCTGGCTTTAAGTAAATGCGGTGTGGTAATACGAGGCCAGTCGTGGCGCAGGGGATCAAGCGGGCGACTGGAAACGCGGTAGGTTGTGATTTTATTATGAAATTTTGATTTTGAAATGTTTCATATTTTCATTTCCTCAATAAAATATATTCATAAAGCGCTTTTAAATATACGCCTTAGTGATTTAACATACATAAATACCTATCTATTTTTCAAGTATAAAGCTTATGTAATTCCAACAAAATATTAATATACACTGTACGAAAAGGTTATCTAATCTAACCTTGCTTTTTGATATAATGTAAAAAAAAAATTAAATATATTTTTTGCCTATATTAAAAAAGGAGGACGGTCCCGCGATGGTTCGGGACGTCGCGACATCCAAACGCTTTGATTGGCCAGAAACTTTTTAGTCACAGCAAATCCGCGTCTGTTAAAAGTCGTAAATCTTACATTACTTCCCCACTGATACGCTCAAGGTCTATTTAATTATTTTTAGTTGTATGTAATTGTATTTTAATATTATTTTATGTTATCTGTAATAAGTATGTTTTTATGCTCTCCTTGATTTTGCTGAGTAAGCATGGATAACTCTTTTCCAATTTCCATTTATACAAATTTAAGTATTCAATTATTTTTTTAGTGTCTGAAAGTAGAGAATGGTGTCTTAACAGTGAAGCTGATTTTAAAATGTTGACATCGGTTAATTCACATGAGTAGTTTCTTTTTGCATTGGGCGGTGCATAGGAAACGGTGTGACCGAACTTCTCTTAGCCTTTTTTTAATAGTCCGTCCATCCTAATACTGTGATTTCCTGAACCACTCGTGTGTGGGTTCGTGGGAAGGTTGTGGGTCTGTGGAAATCGAACCCACAATCGCCGCGCTTACAATCTCACGCTTGTATTCCTGCGCTGACCCACTATGGGACGCTCCCATACAATAGCATCTCATCTAAGTGGTATTTAATATTTTTTTTATATGTTTAAAAAAAACTAACATAGGCGTTATTTTACATGGGAAAATAATAATGTCTAATTTTGAAAGATAACATTTCTTGTGACTTGTAGACCAATTTATATAAAATTAGCCCAAGATTTTTTTCAGAAAACTGAGACAAAATTTATTGACATAGAAAATCAGATAAAATAATTAACTCTAGCGCTTTTAAATAAAAATGGCGAGGTGACACAAATCAAACGTAAGCTTTTTAAACTATGATTGATGGCAAAGTGGCTCGAATTTTAACTAATACACCACCTAGTGCTTCCTGCAGTGTGTATGAGGCAACACCAAAGCAGATGAGAATGACCTTACAAAAAAAATGCAAGGGAGGTCAACGAAAATTCTTTCAAATATTCTCATTACATGCTTGGATCAGGTGTATGGAGATGACATTCCATATATCATACAATTTATCTTTCAAAATGTGGTCTGCAAACGAGAATAAAGAAAGTTTTTATCCTCATATAAAAAACCTAGTGCAGAGATCCCTGAGGATCTCGGATTGCAAGTAGACATCATCACATCTTCATTCGTAGTTGATCGGAAACTTCCTGGCATGATGCAACCTGTACTTTTTGTGATCCTTATTTCTTGCTTCTTGAGAATCTTCAGAAAGTTGTTATATAACAAGAATTACTGTAGGAGTACTGTATAACTATGTTGTATCCCGCACACAGCAGGGTAAGCAGAGGGAACCCAGTGTTAAGACACTCCGTTCCCCACTTTCTGCCGAGTTTTGGAGGCATTGAGTATTGAGTAGCGAAACTCAACGCCGCACTTTGCCCCGACACCAGAGAGAAATTGAAATTTAAAAAAAATATTTAATTTCCTCAAGTGGAGATCGAACCTAAAATCACCACCGTCGCGTTTACAGTCACACTTTGTGCTTCTGCGCCGCCCTAGTGGCGGCCGACCTGTAATTGAATATAAATTCAAATTTGGGTAGACAGAGAGAGCAGCTCGGATAGTAGAGGCGTTAATGCATATTTAGGGAGAATATAGTGTAGAGCCTATAGGGTAGAGACTATAGTGCCAGTCACGGTTCGTTCTCCGTTGTTCTCATTGCCGATTTCAGTCATTTGAAAATATTCTTATATGAGAAGTCATGTAAAAAAATTTTTAGATGACCGAGATCGGACCGAGAACGAACCGAGTCTGCTACAATAGTGTGCATCTTCCCTCAAAAGAATCCCTACAACTGAGCCAATAACTACTTACACTAATCATAATAGTTGATACATACTTACATGTCAAAAGAACACGGGTATCGAGCAACAGGGGTGGATGTACGAAAAACAACAAGATTATTAAATATTAATACAGATAAAAATAGCGAATAGGTCACCTAGGCCACATACCGCATCTAGTCAAACCGACAACAAGATTAATGTTTTTATTTTTTATTAATAAAACAAAGCAAAAATGAAAACAACAATAGTTCGATGCTCCAACGGAGGTGAAAAAAAATATATCAGGATTCTCATAACAAGATATAATATTTTTATAATTAATATATATTTGCTATCGTGTACTAGATTTTTAGTAAAAATATAGGCCGCCTGTATATTTATTTAAAATGTTATATTTTTTGAGCTTCAAGGTATGAAGTATACCTAAGCAGGCGAGCGGTGTAGTGAAACAGTCCCAGAAATATGAAGTTTCAGCGCATTCAAATCGAAGATACTCATATATCTATGAAAATAAAAGGACATGTACTGACTGACTGAGGTAAGACGCACGCACAGCCGTAACCGCTGTGCGTAGAAACGTGAAATTTGGATAATGTTCATTTTCATATTCTGGACATCCACTAAGAAGGGATTTTGAAAAAATTTAACCTTAAAGGGATGAAATCGGGGTTGAAAGTTTGTATGGAAAAATTGCGCGTGCCCACTAGTATATCTATGAAAATGCTTAAAAAACATATATTTATTTATATATATTTTTAAATCGGCTAGGCAATGAGAACATAGTGACATGTCATAAATTGAGTAGAGAATTACTTGTCTTGTCCTTGTACAATGTCAATCTTTGACCGACCTGACCGGGGAAACACTTATGTGGTTATAATCTGATGTGAACATTTCTCCCAATGGGCTTACCCATAATTACCTCGTATCGTTAGAAATAGCCCAACTGCATTACATAAATCTATGTATATTTTAATTATAATTAAATTGCTTAAACTGCTTAAATAAGGCTGGAACGATTGTGATAGAACTTAAGTTAGACGAATTACAATTTAAAAATATACTTCATATGCTGCGAAAACAAATAAAATTAAAATTTGTATAAAACAATTGAATTATAACAACAAAAACCATTCCATTCTGTGGCATAACTCAACGCCGCCCTTTGCCTCAGTTATCTGTTTATCGTTTGTTATATTTCTCTGTGCTGTTGTTACTGATTTCTAACACGTAAATAAAGCAAACCGAGTGTTGAACTCTGCATAATACTGTAGTATAATTTATATCTATATAATATATATTACAAATAAGTAATATACATAGTGTCGAGGCAAAGCGCGGCGTTGAGTTCTGCCAATCAACACACAATGCCTCCAGAATTCGGCAGAATGGGGAACGGAATATCGTAACACTAGGTTGTCTCTGCCTACCCTGCTGTGCGCGGGATACAGCGACAGCAGAAGCTGATTTTTACATAGATATAAATTATACTATGCAAATAAATGTCATCTCAATATTTTATAAAATTGAAAAATAAATGTAATTACACAAACTTTTACACAAAAAAAATCAAATAAAAAAGTTAAAAAAGACATATAAAATTGCAAAACTCACGAACCATATTGTAATGTGATTTCTAAAAACATCGCTCTTGCATTCCTTGCTTTTTCACAAACAAAATTAATTAATTATTGAAATCATTGCGTCATATTACGTGATTCAGCAAAAAATGTTGATAAAGGAGGCTGTAGACCGGGCGGTCATTTATAGACTACTAATAGAGGCCGTCGGGACTCAGGACCATAAGAGTGTGACTGTACGTGTACGCGACGGTTGTGGGTTCGATCACTCAAGAGAATAAATTATTGTTTCTTAAATATTATTCTTTTCGTCGCTGTGGCTCTAAGACAAAAGCTCGACGTTGAGTTCCGCCACACAACACGCAATGCCTCAAAAAAATCGGCGGAAAGTAGGGAACGGAGTATATTAACACTAGGTTCTCTCTGCTTACTCTGATATATGCGAGATACAACGTAAAACTGATTTTATTTATTTATAGCAGGGGTTCCCAACCTTTTCTTGATCAAGGACCACTTTTATATTATTCTTGGTAGCAGGGACCACTATGCATGTAGGTATATTAAAAACTAACTGTGATAATTAAACAGAACCTTCGCCTCACCATCCCCAGTCATAAAATTAAAATTGTTCGCGGACCACTTTTAGGCTTCTGCGGACCACTGGTGGTCCGCGGACCACCGATTGGGAACCACTGATTTATAGACTAAGGTGTATGTACAATATTTTAATTAAAAAAATAACAGGCCGTGGCAAGTGAGGCCTTCATAGCGCAGCGGCACAACATACATATACAATTGGAGTACAATTTGTAGAAATTGAACTCACAACCGTGTAGACAGGAAAATTAATTATTTTCATTTTTTCAGCGAGATACAGCGTAAAGCTGATTTGATCTTATTTAATTTCCTCACTATACTACTAACAAGACAAAGTAACTTCGAATAGCTTCAAAATTTAGTTAAAATCTTTAGCAATTCATAAAATCAACAAAGAAACTGTCACGATAAAAAAAAATAAACAATACCTTGCGCTTAACATCTTAGCATTTACGTAAGTATATATGCATTTAGATTAGCGTTCACAATTTTAAGGAAATTATTTTTATATCCTTATTTTCAGAAATTATATTGAAACATAAAAAAGAAGGTGCTTGTTTGTTACTGGCGATATTACCCCATCTACTGCTCTCACCCTCGAACATATTGCTTGCCGGAAAGAAAATAGCATAGTGATTCATTTCTCTATTTTTTTCTTCTTTTATTGCTTTATGGTGGATTACCACCATGATATATTTGAGAGGTAAAAAGGAAAAGAAGTGTAAACATAGAGCTTTTTTTATTTTTGTTTATGGAACAGACAAAGCAAACGAGCGTTCGGGTCACCAGATGGTAAGTGATTACCGCCGCCCACGGCCCCGTGCAACACCAGAGGAGCTACGGGTGCGTTGCCTGCCTGTAAGATGTGTTGGGCGCCGGAGCTCGGCATTACCTGATGCGAAACGCAGTGGCATAAAGCCACTACTTCACGCCGGTTTTAAATACCGGAGGTGGTAACGATCCGGTCGAGTCTGCCCATGCGTGTTGCCATTGCTGGCGACGTGACTCTACCACACGTACTTTAGTCGCCTCTTACGACACCACTTCGTCGTCTCTTTGCGGAGAAATGATGAAATAATCATTATTTCATATACCTAATTCTTAATTTCGCCACTTTATTATACATAATAATAAATCAAAAATTAAATCAGATTCACGCTGTATCCCGCACACAGCAGGGTAGGCAGAGGAAACCTAGTGTTAAGACACACCGTTCCCCACTTTCCGCCGAGTTCTGGAGGCATTGTGTGTTGAGTGGCGGAACTCAACGCTCGTATATATAATAATAAACATAAAAAAATTGTGAATAGTCCACAATCTGAAAGAATATAGTAGGTATATATTTTTATAACATCATTCTCTAAAAAATCAATGTGATCATCATATCCCCACTACATCGTCGACTTTTGAACCCACTATCACTGCCTAGTAGGCGGTGTCTATATAATCATGTAAATTGTATTTTAATTGCTGTAAATTAAATAGAATTGCCAATAAGAATAGATAATTACAGTTATATAGTATATATTTATAAAAAAATATATAAAACAAATCTTGATTACACATTACACAAGATTTTTTTTTACATGACACAAGATTTTAATGCTCAGAAAACCATATTTGTTTTTAAACAATAATATACCTAACAATAATATGGAAACAACGTTTAAATATTTGTCTTCATTTTTATTATCGTCCTATATGTTATTAGCTATACGTTAAGTGCGAGTCGGACTCGCTCACCGAGGCTTCCATACCAATTTCAACGGAAAATACAACTTATAAATGTTGACTTACGTTTCGTGCATATTCACTCATTTTGTATGAAAGATAACTAAAAATATAAGTTGGTGATATTTTTTTGCCTATAAAATAACTGTACATCTTTAATTTCCGGATTTTTTCTTCATATATAAGTTCTCGCTCCGTGAATAATTTCATAACTATAAGTCCACGGGAAGTACCGTATAGATTTTGACTGCGCGGCGAATCGAAATCGATGCATAAATGCTCGTATCTCTTGTAGTAGTAGAGTAGCGCCGTCTATACTGAACCCTAAAAAGCTAAAAATTAAACATACAGTAGTATTAAGATTATAACTCAAATACATGTGATTATAACTCAAATACATGAGGCCGGTCGTGGCGCAGCGGCACGAGGTGTGACTGTGAAACCGACTGGTTGTGGGTTCGATCCCCACTCGAGGAGATGAAATATTTACTTAAATTTATATTTCCATTTCTTCGCTCTGGTGTCCAGGCAAAGCGCGACGCTGAGTTCTACCACTCAACACGCAATGCATCCAGAATTCGGCAGAAAGTGGGAAACGGGAGTGGCTTAACACTGGGTTCCCTCTGACTACCCTGCTGTGTGCGGGATACAGCGTGAAGTTGATTTATTTTTTTACATGTATATTATTTTGATTTATATTATTTGATTATGGCTGTAAGAGAAATACTAGCAATACGACATTTTCAAAGCAAAACCGCTTTTGCAAGAAACATCAATAGAAACACCGAAAGAAATCAATATTAGACAAAGGATAGTTGAAGACCTAGTGTAAAGACACTCCGCTCCCATTAAGATACCTCCGTTCCCCATTTTCCTCCGATTACTCGAGGCATTGCAGTTAGAGGAAATGAAACTATTACATATTTCGTTCCCCCGAGTGGGAATCGACCCCATAACCGTCGCATTTACAGTCGCACGTTTGAGCCCTTGTGCCACGACGGCGTCGTGTCTGCTTTCATAAAATCAGTATCCACCATCATAGATCTCTATCGTTTACAACTATAAAAAAATACAAATGATATAAACAAATACAAATATGTTGTATATTTCATTTAATAAACTATATCGATGAAATATAAGCACCAAGATATGAGCAGCAGATGAAATAAAAAAGTGGCATAATTAAAAAAAAATCATAATGAATTAGCTCAACACATTTCATACAATAAGTGCAAGAGGTGACGCAAGGAGGTATAGTTAAAATCAATTTCACGCGGTATCCCGCACACAGCAGGGTAAGCAGAGGGAACCTAGTGTTAAGACCATCAGACCAGGTCACCAGACCAGACTCATTAAAATATATCTTGTTATTTTGTTGTTAACTAAGCTACGTGCTACTACCAAGTTTCATAATGATACATACAAATATTAAAAGTGGAAAAATTAAGTTTCTTAGATTTTGCGTGTGCAATGCGTGTTAAAAAAGAAAGAACTATTTGTTAAATAAGTTATATTTAAAAAAAATACGAAAAGACTAAGGTCAAGTTATAAAAATACCTAAGACCTTTACAGCTTGCAATATTAAATTGTATACAGTACGTTTACGTATTATTGTATTTCTTTATTCTGATGTAATTCTGAATAGCCGTTTCATATTCGTCACGCCTTATCTTGGTTGTGAGTTAAATATAGCCAAAAATATGTGTGATAGGAGTTATAATAAGGTTTCATCATATAGAAGCATAGATAATTAGATAAGTAGCACCTGTGCAGAAAGAGAGAGATTAAACGGTAATTTGATTGTAAATAGCTTTAACTTTCGTTTGCTTACTTTATCATCACCAAAAATCTTTATAGTGGTATTTGAGATGGTTATCAAGCAAGGTTAACTGGGACACAAAGGTATAAACGCTGATGATGAATTCATCATTCACCTAAGATTAGTCGATGATATTATTCTTCTATCCGAAAGTCCTGAACAGCTAGAAGCAATGATAAATTCACTGAAATCAATAATCACGCAGTGGGCTTAGAAACAAATCCTAACAAAGCTAAAATCATGACCAATAGTAAAGATTACTCGTTGTACGACGACCAAAAACCACTAGGATAAGTGGATAGCATACATATTTCGTGCAAATGCAAGGCAAATAATTAGACGTAGAAAGAAGAATTTTAAGCGTAGAAAGATAATTTTGGGATCTGAGAGACTGTTAAAAAAATTTCTGCTTATAAATTTAATGAAAAAAAGGTTATGGACTCCTACGTACTCCCCTTCACTTACTTACTTCACTTTAATGGTAAAAAACAAAAATTAATCCTGCCAAAGAAGTATAGAGAGAAGCATCACAAATGTGAGAAAAATACAAAAAATCACCTAGCTAAAATGGCGCTGGGCAGGCCAATGTAGCTAGGTTAAACGACGACCACTAAACTTCTACGCTGACATTGTGGTGGGGCTCTGCAGGCTTAAGAAAGAGAGAGAGACCAATAACTCGCGCGGAAGATGTTAGTAAAAATAGCTGATAAAAACTTAAATACAACTGCCAAAGTCAGAGATAAAGGGAAAACTTTGGCGGAAGCTATTTATTTACGTTAAAATAATGACGTTTAACATATTTTTATTTAAAATATAATTAATGAAATGTATTTAATTCTATATATGATTTAATGAATATAATATTGAAAAGAAGAGAAGAAAAGAAATAGAATTTTACATTTTATATAATTATAACTGTTTATCTAATTTAAAGTACATATATAAATCAGCTTCACGCTGTATCCCGCACAGAGCACGGTAGACAGAGGGAACCTACAATTAAGACACTCCGTTCCCCACTTTCCGCCGAGTTCTGTCGGCATTGCGTGTTGCGTGGCCCAATTTAAATAAAGATATATATAGATATAGTTTATTTAAATTTGCAAATAATATATTTTTTTAATATAAGACACTCGTAGTCGTTTTTTTATCATTTAATTTTTATTGTTTTATCATGGAGTAAAACTTTCAGAAAAAACAACATAAGAAGAGTACAGATAGCTGCAAAAAACATATAAGGGAAATCCTTCGCTACAAAAATTAAACAGAAACAAAAAAGTAAAATAAAAGTTAAAGAGACTTGATTCTCTTTCTTTCCATTTTGTCTCAAGCCAAAATGAATAGACTCTCTCATAGAAAATGACTAGGTTTTTTCTGCCTACCCTTTTATGTAGGAAATAGCGTGAAGCCGTGTTTTTATAGAATATTAAAAAAGCAGCTTCCCATTAATTCCCAGAGTTTTCCCAGAGCAAGAAAGTGAAAATTACTGACATAATTAATTCCCCCACTGTGTATTTAATTCCATAACAACGGATAACAAAGCTATAAAGGTTCTGTTTTTCCTTTAGGGGCCGTTCAAGACCGTAGTATTACGTAAGCAGATTTTTGAGATTTTTTTTACTTTCCTCTTAACTAACCCACAAATTAATTTCACCGAAGGTGGGTCAAAGATAACATAAACATTAATTTGTAATTATAAGTAAACTAATTAAAAGCCATACGGCTTAGTGGTCAGAGCGCCTAGTCGGCTTCCAGGAGGCGCGGGTTCGAGTTCCGCTACGTTCAAATTTTTATACGTTTTCTAAATAAGTATCAACTGTCACTGTCAATAGTTTTTGTTCTGAACACATGCCCGTGAACGATGGCGTTCCCCAAACGCTATAGTGCTTACGTAATACATGAACGGCCCCTTAGAGGTACCGAACCCTAAAAATAATTATTATATATTCAGGTCACCAGACTAAATTATGGGTTATAAACATTAAGCTTTTAGTTTCACCTGAAAGCAAACGAGCTAAAACAAACAAAAAAAAGCCTCGAGAGTTGAGCAGAAAATGGAGAACGGA
Source organism: Heliconius erato x Heliconius himera (assembly GCA_013421005.1). Taxonomy (NCBI): domain Eukaryota; kingdom Metazoa; phylum Arthropoda; class Insecta; order Lepidoptera; family Nymphalidae; genus Heliconius; species Heliconius erato x Heliconius himera. The sequence continues at coordinate 22,052 of JAATLQ010036428.1, read as the reverse complement.
GCCTCTGAACACTACCTTTCAAGCAGATGCAGATGTCTTTTTTAACTGATTACTGCCATACCATGAGTACTTTCTATGATCATGAGTAATTTCTTCATTACGAAAATATCAATGTATCACATGCTTCATATAATATATTATATCCGAAGTGAATTCTCTATAGACAATATGAATAATACAAAATTATTATGAAAGCAATCGAATAGGTATTGTAGATAGTTCATAAGCGGAATGTTGATCCCAGATGTAATAATTATCGGTAAAAATATGTGCTTATCATGAGTTCAATGAACCAGCCATTTTCTTAAGATGAATAGAAAGAAGAGGCCAGTCGTGGCGCAGGGGCACAAGCGTGTAACTGTAAAGGCGACAGGACACGAAATGAAATCTTTAATATATAAGTATTTTTTCGCTTTAGTATCGAGACTAAGCGCGGGGTTAAGTTTCGTCAACTACAGCGAAGAAATGAAAATCCACCCAACACGGAATGCCTCCAGAATTTGGCGGAAAGTGGGCAGCGGAGTGTCTTAACACTAGCCTCCCTCTGCCTACTTTGCTGTGTGCGGGATACAGCGTGTAGCTGATTTTTTTATTTATGAATAGGATTAATCACAGTCATGGGAGGATTAGGAAAGGGGGAGGGAGGGATTAAATCACTTTTGAATGGATAAAAAAAAGATTATCGATATCGGTTGGCGTGATATTCAGTTATTCGTCCATTTGTCGTACACGTACTTAATGCAAATTTGAGACTTAAATGATTTTCTCATGGATAACATTGTCAGAAATGGGCCAAATTAAAAAAGGATCATACGGGAACTACTACGGGAACTGCTACGGGACCTACTACGGGGACGAACTACGGGAACGAATGGGCTTTCAAATAAAAAAACAATCATCACGGATTGATAAATTTTAGTATCGTTTGTAGGTAAAAACAAGCGGGTTCCAGCGTGATGGAGATTAGTTCAAGAGTTAAAAACTTAGCTTTACAATGCTGTATTACATTGTAAACTAAAATATGTGCATAAAATATATGTAGAGGTATGTTGTTTACGGCCACGACTTGTTTACCGTACTATACCTAATTCTATTTTTAACTATCTACTACGAATAAAGAAAATGTAAAAAAAGTAAAGGTTACACAAATGCCGTCGACCTCAATGATTCAATATAACAATCAATTAAGAGTATTATTTTTGAATAATTCTTGTAATCGAAGGGACGTTATCAGAACACGTGTTATCTCCATTATGAGAAGACAACGCTAAAATTGCGTCATAACGGCTTTTTTCAACGAAACTATTATGTAGAGTCCTTTTATGACTGCTCGAACTCAGTGAGGGTATTTGTAAACGTCCACGGTAGTTCTATATTCGAATTAAATTTAATAAATATTTCTAAAATAGCAAAAATTACACTAAATTATTAGCGAAAAGAATTGAATTTTTAATCAATCTATTATATTACAGTTTACATTTACTGTTGACACTCGTTTTACAAAAGATGAATATAATGATAAAAAAAATGGTTAAGTGCGAGTATGTTAAAGTTTCTGTACCAGTTTCAGGTTTGTAGGTTAACAAATATACATTTATTTTGTGTGAAATGATCTCCAAATAATATTTATTTCTGTTTGTGATATATATTTTTTAAACTTTGTTAGAAAATTTTGAAATACCTATTATTTTTCACTCTTCGGCCTTTTTATTTATTTGTATTGTAAGTTCTCACTTTGTGCCAGATTTCATAAATGTAGGTCCATAGAAAGTACCTTAGGTTTTGATTACACGGATTATAATTTCTTTGAGGCCAATCGTGGCGCAAGGGAACAAAGTATGACTGTAAAACCGACTGGTTGTGGGTTAGATCCCCACTCGAGGAGATGAAACATTTATATCAATTTATATTTCCATTTCTTCGCTCTGGTGTCGAGGCAAAGCGCGGCGTTGAGTTCCGCCACACAACACGCAATGCTTCCAAAGTTCGGCGGAAAATGGAGAACAGAGTATCTTAACACTAAGTTCCCTCTGCCTATCCTGCTGTGTGCGGGATACAGTGTAAAGCTGATTATAATCTATATATATAAAAGGACTTGTGCTGACTGACTGAGGTAAGACGCACGCAGAGCCGTAACCGCCGATGGTAGAAACGTGAAATTTGGGTAGATGTTTATTTTCATATTCTGGACATCCACTAAGAAGGCAATTTGAAAAACTTTAACCCTAAAGGGATGAATTAGGGGTTGAAAGTTTGTATGGAAAAATATTTAAATTACCACCGATTTTTATAAAAATTAAAATTCAGACTGTTAAAAATATTTTATTGAACACGTATTTCGTGGTTTTTTTAGAATGCACTCCTAATAAGCGGGCGAAGCCGCGCGCGCCCTCTAGTTTCATACAAAATGTAGCAAAATCGATGTAGAAATACTCGTATCTTTTGATTGCGTTGACTAAGAAGCTTGATTTTTTTCTGTGCTTTACAGGACCGTAGATTTAAATATATGACATTTCATTTTCATTTACTTTTATCTTTTGGAGTACGGTACTGTAAAAAAGGAAAGAGGATCAAAACAAGGAAGCAAAGAAAAAGATAAAAAGAAGTATATATCTAACAAATAAATGACATAAGTCTTTAAAATTTTTAAGTGTTATTACACACTTAGGAAAGAAACATACTTTTTATACGACAAATAAAATTACATAAAAGGCGCTCTGACCAACTAAGCCGTACGTTCTCACCGGGCTACGTTGAAATTTTTATATAATTGTAACAACTTATTTTTGTTGTTAGCATCTCTGTAAGGAAATTTTTACAAATTTCCGCTACCCAAAGATGATTACTTAGAATTAACATTTGGCGTATTAATCTTTTTTTTACATTTATAAATTATTAATTTCTTTCCTGAATGTAGAGTAACGCACTCTACATTCAGGAAAGCAAAAATACTTTTATGAAAATCAGATTAGTAGAAGTTTAAAAGCTACAAGCATTTTTTCAAGGTGAGGAGGTGAAGGTTAATGATATTATTGGTCGGGGGTTTAATATTTTCATGTTGTTGTTATTGTACATCAGGGCGTTGAGCCATAACTCAACACGCAATTAGCATCTTATTTCAATCAAATCATAAATAAAAAGTTATATCAATTTAAATTATTTTGTAGTTTACATATACATAAACCAATAGTTATATATTACATGTAACCGCATACCAAAAAAAAATAATAAAACGAATCAAAACATTTAAAAGAAAAAAAAGCTAATTAAATCAACATAAAACAATTACTAAGCTCTCTTATCACACGCTATCAGTAACCCTAGCTTATCAGTACGGAACACCCCTCTTTATAATAGCGCGTAGCACGATGCGCCGGCGCAGTCGTACACCGACCGTTGATACGCATGTGTCTCGATCTTTTATACTATTTCAATTTATTAAGACGAAGGAATTTGCCTATAGCAAGATGAATTGTGTTTTAGTTCGTGTGTTTGTTCTAGTCATTATATATATATCTAGTATGGGGGAGCGGGCTTGTGCTATATGTGCAAATTCGGAACTCAGTGTAGACGTGCTTACTGAAGCTAGGATTGAGTTTGTTAAACAACAGATTTTGAAGAAACTAAGGCTGAACAAGAAACCGGATGTGGCCGTGCCAGTCAATAGCCTGCCGATGCCGGTCGCCCAAGGAGTCACTTATGACCAGGCCACTGATAAACCACCAGAGTTCGATGATTATTACGGAAGGACTGAACAGAAGATTATATTTCCAGTGGAAGGTAATATTATATACATGTTTTTTTATTTACTACTAGCGACTACTCGTGGCTTGTTCCGTTTAAACGTATTCTTATATGATAGCCAAATTATATAGTCTTTACATAAATTGTACCCCATGTGTTATTCTAAAATATAATGTATAAATTATTCTAAGATTTAATCTATATTCTAGATCCATTCAGTAGTTTTTGCGTAAAAATGAAACAGACATCGAACATCATATATTTTCACATTCACTTATAATATGAGTGACTCTGAATTTATGTCTATCCATAAATTCAAATTCATAATTGGGTAAAGAGAATGTACCATTTTTCATTACTATACGAGGGCAATGGAAGAGGGCACAAGGTCTAATATTTGAAACTTTCATTACGAATTTCGATATGTGAACTTAGTTACATTTTCTGCTTAAAACGGTAATTATGATAGATATAATATACCTAATTAATTTAATTGGTCATTGTTTCATAAATTGTACATCGTTTATATAGCTTGTACTTTTAAACAGATAAGGTTACCAAGACATATATACATAAATATTTAAAGTTTTATAGTAATATGTATCGTTAAAAGCTAACTAAGCTAAGTTATCTTTCAATATAATAATATAACACGTTCAAAGGATATGTTTGAGGACAGTCGTGGTGCAGGGGCACAAACGTGACTATAAACACGACAGGTGGTTGGTTCGATCCCCTTTCGAGGAAATGAAATTTTTAATATTTTCATTTCTCCGCTCTGGCAACGAGGCAAAGCACGGCGTTGAGTTCCATCATTCAACACGCAATGCCATGCCAGAATTCGGTGGAAAGTAAGGAGCTGGATGTCTTAGCACTAGGTTTTCTTTACCTACCCTGCTGTACAAAATACAGTGCGATGTTGAAAAAAAAAGGTTTTATTACATAACGTAAACCTTAAAACAGGTAAGAAATCGAAATCTGTTAAATAAAAGAGATAAACATTGTCCTAATAAACTTGAAAGTTAACTTAAAAGATTATCTTTTAGTACACGAATATCAAATAGAATACTTACATAAATGTTATATTATTCACTTATTGTAATCGGTTTCTGTTTTTATTTTTTTAAGAAAATCATACTGAATTCCTAAAACTCTTGTTGGAATCATTGTAACGGCTATTTACATATAATAAAAGTGTAATAGTGATATTGACAAAATGTATCATTTTTAAAAGAAAATTATAGAATTCTTCTTCTTATTTTTTATATTAGGCATTGAGTTCCGCTACTCAATATGCAATGCCTGGTAAATTGAGTCGTGTGATTGAGTTTCTTAATACTAGGTTAACCTAGTATTAAGAAATGAATAAATGTAGTAGACTACATAATGTAGGATACAAGATTTTTTTCACTTTCATAAAATTTTATATCAACTACCGCCCAAGCATTAGACAATTCACAGCCTATGTTAGCTATGATAGCTTTACAATATCATAGTATTGTAGTTGACCGATGATTACATATAAAGCTAAGCTAAGCTAAGAATATAAGCGGAGTTTTCATTTAATTAACATAAAGCAGAAGATAAATTATTGTAAATTTTCTCTTTCTTTATGTTTTATTTTCTTTTATAATTTTCTTTCGTTATATAATTTGTTACCGTTTATTTTTTGGTAAAGATTAAACAGATTACCTTAAACAAGCTGTTACCTTGTTAAATTGAAAATTTTTATATAAATTTATAATTTTATTGTATATTATTTTGATCTATAATTAATGTAAAATACCTAACCTATTTACCTAATTTACTTTGAACTTCGCACTCACGCGACAACCTGTCTATTAGGTAAAATCGCATCGCAGCTATTTTAAATTTTATGCCTATTTTATTGTATATTTAGACTTTGGAACTGATGTAAATATTACTTTTACATAATTGAAGGTTATTTCATTCTCAAAATCTGTAGTGGAAGATTTTTTACCGTTTACCGTTTTTGGAGAAAACGTATAACTTCCTAGAGGTGTATCAGCTATATATTTCTACACATTTAACCGATTTTAGAGATTTTGATTTTAATACACGCTAAATAATGAAAACTAGATTATTAAAATGAAATTTTGAAATGATTGTAATTGTTATGGCTACATGCGGGATACAGCGTCAAGCTAAAAAATCATAGTATTTTAGAAAAAATATTTATCTTAGATCGTATTTGAACCAAACAAACATCGTAAAATTGATAAAACTAAATTATATTTAATTATTTATGAATATTTTCACTTTGGATTGCCTCGGATACTACATGTATTTGAAGGAAAATCCAGTAAGATTACTTGAAAGATATAAAAATCTTCTAAAATGACTTAATGTCTGACAGACAACGAACTGACTAAAACTACTAATTTTAGAAGGTTAGGAACTGTTAACTGCCCTGCACTAAGAACAAATTATTTTCTGCAACGTGAACTTAAGATGTAAAATCGCGTCCTAGAGTCCACGCAATCAAATTTGCTTGTGACGAAAATTACTAAATAAATTCAATTAACAATTAGTAAATATAAGATAAAATATAATCATTAATTAAAAAAATGTCTTAAGTGATAATAGAAGAAACTAGAGACGTCAGCCGTGCCGCTGCACTGTATAGAGCATACCTATCAGCTTATGCAATATTTAAGTCATTTGTATCAGCTGACTTTATTTGACGCGCGTGCTTAGGAATTACTAAATTGTTTTCATTCCCACACTGTGGGTAAAATAAGTTCCGCCAATCAATATACAACGTATAGAAAATTAGGCTGTACGTCTACTGAGAAGATAAGATAAGGAAAAACGCCCTGGTTATTGCTAAACATATTTTGGGCATTAATTTTTCTAAGTCCTTCAATTTTCGTTTATATGTTCTTTCTTCTTCCTTTCCATTATCTACCTTTTTCTTTTCATATTCTGTGTTTAAAATAATAAAATTTTCAAATTTCATTTCAAACTGAAAACAAAAACAAAAGACTCGTTGCTATTAGTTATTACAATTTTTTTATGATATATTTTTATTATTTTTGTATTAATTTTTTTTTGTAATTTTAAGTTATTTTTGGGACATATGATATTATATGGTTTTGGGTATCGCATCGACCTCTTTCATTAATAAATAGTTAGTTGGGGTCGATCTCTATCTACAGTCTCGCAGCATACGCTCGCGTGATCTTAGATAAGTCAAATTGTTAATATTTCAGAGATATGGGACTGTAACCTTTATTTTGGTAATTATGGATTCAATAGTTCTTTAAGTTCGTCAAGATAATTAAAGTAAATAGATATTTTTCTATATGACACAATAGGTTATTAATTTCAAAGAAAACTATCATATTACATATGTGTGGAACGAAGTATTATATTATATACTCAGTTCCCTCTGATAGAACAACGAAAATAAATATTAAAAAGCTTATTATGTACAAACTTAGAACAAATTTTTTGTTAAATATTAAAGCATATATATTTTAAATAAATTCACTTTTTAAGTTTGTTTTGTGAAATTACTTGGTTTATTCTCGCTATTAAAAAAACAATGTATCTAAAATAAGCCGAAATGAAGAACGAAGAGATACGTCACTATTTTGTCCTTCCTCTTCCTTCTTTCTTCTTCTTTCTAAGAAATAAGAGGACAAGGAAAGGAAAGGGCTGAAGACAGGAGTCTTCAGTACTTTCCTTATAAAGCGGATATTCGTAACAAACAAATCACAACACTAAACCGTCCGATAAGATATTTAAAATACTATTCAGGTTCAATAGGGCAGTGTATTTTTTTAATTACGACTGCGACGTGCCCCATATTGATAACCATGGAGCCGTTCCCAAAATAACCGCTTCAAGTCCCGGTTCACGGTGTTAATTACTGTTAAAATGTTGCCCAACGGAAAGATAGACAGATCTGTACATATAATAGGTCTGATCTCTGTCTGTACATGGAAGATGTATGAGAAAATCTATTATTGAGTATTTATCAATGTAATAGAATCCAAAACTGAACGTTTATGCACGGTAATCTCAGAAAGGGCTTAACCGATTTCACTCCCTCAGTTTTTAGTATCGTGTTTTGATAAGTTTTCCTTAACCTATAGTGTTTATTTTATTTCAAACGGTTCATAAATAAAAAAGTTATATCAAGCAAAAGAAATCGCGGGCCCAGCTAGTATATTATAATAATTGTTTAGCTTCGTTTGTGTGTCGCAGTACAAAGTTCAAGTAGAAAGTGTTAGTGATAAGTTATATTTTATTTATTTATAAAGCTTAGGGTAACTTGGGATGAAATCGGGTACCTGTAACTTGAACATGACAGTGTTTTACGAACAAAATTGAATCAAAGAAATCGTATGTTACGAATAATAATATGTTTGACATTTATCTATTTACTTAGACAAAAGAAGTCGATTAAAAATAACAGTTTCAAAGTGTCAAGGTCATCGTTTAGTATAGGTAATTTTCCCTAACGTTGTCCTGCAGTATAATGCATATATTCTTATAGAAATATGTTATACTATTTCTAAGGCCGGCAACGCACCTGTACCTCCTCTCTCCGAACGCTCGTTTGCCTTGTCTTTTCCATTAAAAATATTTATATATATAACAATAGTCATTTCAAAAAAATCAGCACTATTAGAATAATTTCATTTTTGCCTGCCAGTCAATCTTGTCAAATCTTGCAATGTAAAATATAATTTGTATGTATTTTTTTATATATAAACTATTTAACCGGATTAATAGCGTATATTTAGTATTAAAAAAAAATGTAATCCGAGGGTAAACTCTACCCGTGACCACGGACTACAATAGAGTATTCGAAACGTCGGGTTTCCAAAAATGTATAATACTAAATATACACGACTAATACGGTTAAATAGTTTCGATAACAATTTAGTGGTGGTAGTTTTAGATTATAATCTATGCAGTATAGTCATTATATTAAGGTTCACAAAATAATATTATTTTGTGAACTTTAATATTGAAACACGGTAAAACTAAAATTTAATTCAAACGTCGTCCACCACGTGACTCCCCTGGGTTATCATTATTTCAAGTTGTTTATACTTTATGCTATTGAATGTTATTTTTTTCTCTCGTTCGTTCGTTCGTTTACCCCAGTTGTGTGTTTTTAAAAAATATTGTTTAGGAATTTCCTATTGCAGTCGTATCGTATCCTGTTCATTTGCCCTTTTTTAATTGCTTTTGATTTTTACATTTTCAAGGGGAGATCCTGATTTTTAATGATATATATATAAGTATTATATTTTTTACATATATATTTTTACACATTTTATAAAAGCAGCACCTCTCAGCACGGCAAAAGCCCAGCGTTGATTTCCGCCACTCAATACGCAATACCTCGAAAAATTCAGCTGAAAGTGGGTAACCGAGTGTCTTAAAACACTAGGTTCCCTTTGCCTACCCGGCTGTATGCGGGATACAGTGAAGCTGATAAAAACAGCATATAATTACATTAATATACCTCTTTTAAAAGGACTAAAGAACAATCAATGTATTGTGTGTAAGCGCACTCTTATCACAAGTATCTTAGTTCGTTTGACTGAACGGAGATTTAATTTAACCTGCCGTTATCACGCGGTGGCCGCGTGCTCGCTGATACGCAAAGTACATATAAACACTACATATTATGTATTTTTTAACGCTCTAAATATGTAAATAAGGAAGCTATGTTTATAAATAAATAATGAAAATATTTATTTAACATCTGGCACGATGGTTCTGAGTTGAAATTAAACGCGGAGAAGGTTTTCTTTCATTTGCCTAGGCTTTCAGCGGCGTTGGATTCCAAAATATATTTTTAAATTTCAATTCCGGTAGAGTTTTTGCGGAGTTAGCTCCCCATAATACAGAAGATATGTGATATTTTTAATATTTTTACTTTAAATAACTTAAAATTATATTTAAAGGATTAAATAAATCTATTTCTGTTCTTTAAGTTCATTTTAGTAATGAAATAAGGAGTAAATATTAAATTTTAAATTTTGTCGTCTTAAACGGAATATAGAGAACGAGGCTTCGATAAAATTCTCTAAGTATAAAGTAGACTTCCCTTTATCGGATTCGAGCCCCGCTATATTTAAATTTTTGTACGTTTTGTTTCACTTTCCGCCGAATTCTGAAGGCATTGCGTGTTGAGTGGTGGAACTCTACGCAGCGCTTTGCCTCGTTACCGTACCAAGAAAATGAAAATATTAAATTTCCTCAAGTGGGAATCGAACCCGCAACCTGTAACGTTTACAGTCGCACGCTTGTGCCCCTGCGCCAAGACAAGCTCGAATACTAATTTAGTTAATATACTTTATACCTATACATATTCGAAAACAGCTCTCGTGAAGATAAACTTTATTTACATCTGTAGAATATGAGTATTTATTTATCTTGTAGTGAGAGGTCATTCCTTGTTCCAGTTGTCAAGAGGTCAAATTAGTGAAATAGTTAATTAATACGAGCCTCGGGGCTATTGTATCATAAAATTTATAAAGATTGTCTTTTATATTGTTATAAAAATTTATATTGCGTTGGCAAAGAAAAATGGTAAACAGGTGGAAAATGGCGGAATTTAACGCTGCAATCAACCATTCCTTTTCTTTTATTTGATTTTGGCATCATCAGAAAGTTGAATTTTATAATATGTATGGTAGGTTAGAGGGAGGGAGGGAGGTTCGTATAAATAAATAAAATAATGTATTTTGTTTGTTGCAGGTGAATGTCTGACGTCCGGACGATATCCTTTCACGTGTCTACAGTTTGAGTTGCCCCCTGATGTACAGCCTGAAGAGGTCACGGTGGTGGAGCTGTGGTTTTATAAGGTGTGTTTATTTCTTTAGCAGAGGCAGAGGGAACCCCGTTCCCTCCGTTAAAACATTAAGACACACCGTTACCTCCTTTTGGCCAAACTCGCTGGGAATTGCGTATTGAGTGATGGAACTCAACGCCTCGTTTTGCTATGTTACTACAGCGAACTAAGCAACTTCAGGTTATCCAATGTAATATAAAAGAATTTCGGAATAGTTCTTTAAGTTTCTTATAAAGGCAAAAATATATTCAGAGAAAGATTCTAAACAAAAAATGTGATGTTATAATGTAAACGCCCAAGCTGAATCAGGCTCGACAGTCAGTTTTATAACTAATAACTAATCAATAGCAGCATTTGCGTAAAGATGTAGTAGTTACTTAAATTACATCTTTCGTGTACAATTCCATTACCAATACCAATTTCTAACAATTTACTTCGTCTTCCACAGGAAAGCGACCCTCTCGACGAATACAATCAAACTTTCGTAATCTCTGAAGCAGCACACTGGGACAGCCAGCAACAGTTCAAGAAGACCAAGCCTATAGCAATAAAGGAGACTGATGTGGGTGAGGGCTGGGTCCGGGTCGAGCTCGCCTGGGCTGTCCGCGTATGGTTGGAAGGGAGGGAGAGGCTGCATACTTTACACGTTGCTTGTAGGACTTGCCAGGTACAGCAAAAAACATTGAAATTGACATATATATATTATAGTTATGTAATATTTAATATTTGGTTCGATTCCCACTCAAGGAAATGAAATATTTTATATTTTCATTTCCTCGCGTTCGGGGTTTTTCTCGCGCAAAGTGTGGCGTTGAGTTCCGCCACTCAACACGCAATGCCTGCAGAATTCGGCGGAAAGTGGGGAACAGAGTGTCTTAACATTAAGTTCCCTCTGCCTACCCTACTGTGTGCGGGATACAACATGAAGTTGATTTAATTTTTTTTTAATTTGCTCGCTGTGGTAACGTGGCGTTGAATTCTGCATTAACATTCTAAACGTAAGCAGACGTAAATATTCTAAATTTTAAGATTGACACCATAGCGCAATGGAATAGATGATTGTGGGTTTTATTCCCACTTGGAGTAATTTTTTTTCATATCCCGATTCTGACAAGATACAGCGCGGTATTGACTACCGCCACTGTGAACAAATGATGTCTCGAATTCGTGCTTCATCAGACCCTTATTATTATATGATTAGAATATAATAATATTTTTGCGCTACATTAATAAAAAAAACATGTTTTTTATAAATATTTAGATATTTTATGAATCAATTAATAAAACAAACAATTTACTCAATTTTAGCAGATAAAGATGTTTTACTTTTATGAATTATCTTCAAAGTGACATAATTTTTATTTCCTTGTAAGATATGAGAAGAATATAAATAATATTAAAGTACACAACTCGCGCACTACTGTTATTGTCAAAAAGAATATAACAAGATAATATAAAAAGAATAACAAATATATAACCTTCCTCTTTTTCGTCTATTTCGAGACATTACTTGGCGGAGCTCAGCATTGACCTTAGATCCAACTATGTACTTAAACTACAAGTTATTTTAAATAATGTATGGCGATGTACGCATATTTTTTAAATATTTGCAAAATTAACACTGTTTTTTTATATCAACAGCTGCGCCGATCACCTCTGTCATTCCACGAGAAACATCGACCGTTCCTAGTTGTTTATACCAAATATGCTGGTAAAAGGCGTCGCGGTAGGACCCTGGAGTGTGGAGCTACTACCAGTGAATGCTGTAGGGAACCCCTTTATGTGAGCTTCAAGGAACTTGGCTGGGACGATTGGATTATACGACCTGCTGGTTATCATGCGTACTTCTGTAAAGGCACCTGTGCCCCCATCTCTGCTGTTACGCAGGCTGATAGTCACTATTTTAATATTATAAAGGTGAGTTTTCACTATTTTTAAGAGTATCTATCTAAATTTTGTAAATTTTGTTCTTGCTCGCCTTTTCGTTCGTACTCATCGTATCGTACTTTTTATTAATAATGGAAAAGTGAATTAATTAACTGTCAAAAATACATGTAGTATCCCAAAATACTTGTAATGAAATAAAACAGAAGTAGAGTGTCTTAATTAATACTTACTACAAAATACCGGCGAAATACATGAAGTTAAAATAAATTTATGTAAATACTTTTTACTTATATATATATTAATATACTAACTTATATTCTAAATTGCCCACAGAAATACTTCTACTCGGTTTCAAATGAAATGAAGGCTGAGTTCAAGCCATGCTGCGCGCCGACCACGTTCAGCTCTTTACAACTCTTGTATATGGACTCTAACAACAGCGTCACGCAGAAGACCTTACCTAATATGGTAGTGGAATCATGTGGATGTATGTAGTATAGCCTCTTAGTTTTATAATTTAAATGTCTTTTAAAATATGGTGGTGGTGGTGTTAAATAATGTTTGGATAAGACAAATACAATATAATTATTTCAAGAATGTATTAGAATTGATACTGGTTCAATCTCCGTTCAAAGAAAGTTTTTTGGTAAATAGGTGATATTTTTATTTTTGCCGAAAAGTTGAAAGCACTGATTCATTATTTAGTTATAAATTTTTCACTACTCGTGAGATAAATAAAAAAAATATGAAATGAGAATCATTTTTTAACACTGCAAGCAATTAAAAAAATCTAAATATTATTTGAACGTCTATCAATCGCCTAATATAATTGTGTTATAGTTTATTTGCTTTGAAGTAAGTTTATGCGTATGTATACTACATAGGTAGATAATGCTAAAATCTTATTGTAGATAAAAATATTTTGTTTATAAAATTTTAATTTTAAAGTGGAACAATATTATTTTAAAACTTAGAAGTGCATTATATATATCATTTTACATTTTTTTTAATGTGCACGTGACAGAATACTGAACGAAACTAATGTTAGAATATGGAAAAATAGAATAAAATCAAAACAGCTCCTCGCTGTATCCCGCGCATGGATGAGAAGGGCAGAAGGAACCTAGTGCTAATATTTCTTGCCGAATTTTTCGAAGCATTGCGTGCTGAGTGGCACACTTAACGCCGACCTTTTGTCTTGGTGCCAGAGCGAAGAAAATATTAATAAATAATAATTAATTCCTTCGAGTGGGACCGAACCCACAACCGTCGCGTTACAGTCACACCTTTGTGCCCTCAATGACTTATGACTCTATTTCCTTTTTTAAATATTTATGAACTTCAAAATCTTCACATTCCACTTTATTGACAGCTTCTTATACATACAGATAATAAATGTCTTTGTATATAATATATGATGTCCTGATTTCTGGGTGATATAATTCTACTTAAAAAATTAAAACTATGTGATATAACATATTATTAACTCTAAATTAATTTGTGATTTAAGCTTGTTGTGATCTATTTATAAGTTATTTCAAACCTCCTATGTGCTAGGCGTTTGCGATTGCAATTGGGTCGTCGAGCCCTCGCAGTGTCCTTCTTGATCCCGAGGACCCAATTAGAGTCGCAAACGCTAAGTCAGGATTTATTCCTTAGTCACTTTCCGCCGCCGTAAGAGTCGGCGAGGCCAGTCCTATCTCACGGCACGTCCGCACCTCGGCGCGACGGGGCCAAACGGTCGAAATACCCCCTGATTAGCGTATGTAGGGCATTCCCCTGCGATCGCCAACACTTCACGAGCATACATCCTCGTCCCTCCCCGCCCGATGACGCTGCCAAGACTAGTCCAGGTAAACAGCAATAAAGTCCATTCGAAAAAAATGATGATATTTCAAACAATGCATATATTGAAATTTTATTTTAAGTGATCATTAAATTAAATTAAATTACTATAAATTGTTTATCTAATTGTGTAAATCAGCTTCATGCTATATCCCGCACACGGCAGGGTAGGCAGAAGAACCTAGTGTTAAGACACTCCGGTCCCCACTATGTGTATCCTATAGATCTTTATTAAAATTGTAGGTAAACAATCATTTATTAAGTTAGTTTTTAATATTATTTATTTTTTACTTAATAAAAAATATATGAATAAAATAGATGTAAAATACCTCAATATTAATAGAATTCGCGTAGATTTTGTTAAAAAAAAAAAGAAATACGCTAGTTCAATATTATTATATTGGATAATATAATTAGTTTTGGTAAACATTCACAAAGAAGAACGTCTTGTTGATTGATATAAAAACTGACCTGTCATTGCGAAATGTATTTTTTTACGTGATTTGCACTTTCTCCACCACAAACAATGTTTTTTTTATTCAAATACATATTTGTATTTGACGACTTAGATATATTTAAATAAGACATGCGTCTTATTTAAAAGTTATGTACAAAAGATACGCATATCTGTGCTATAAATCATACGTAAAATAAACGAACTTTATATTGATAAGTAAGTTTCCCAGTCAATGAATACGAGAGGACTTTGGTCCAAGTTAATTTATCATGTCATAATTATACGAGTATGTATAATCAAATCTATAATGGACAACAAAACACGAGCCGCTCAATTAAATAATATAATTGGTAAGCATTTTAGAAAACAATTTAATAATTATCTGTATAGACAAAACAGATAATTATTAAATAGATTTGGGTTAATTAAGAGTTACGTATCCTTGCTAACCCTAAATTAACCTTCTAATTTAACTAATACTTGAAAATAAATAAAAACTAACAAAAGTTGTTATCCATATTAAACATTGTGTTTTAAAATAATATTTATTGATATTAAATTTTTATTTTTTTTTTATTTAAATAAAAAATATTTTCTTGGCGTTCTTCTTTAAAATGATACTGAAAATTTAAGTATGATAAATTATCAAATACTTGTACGTACTATTATGAAATTTACTATTATTTATAAGTGACGTTAGATAAGGTAACCCAAAATACCTCGCTTGTATATAATCTCAAATCGTCATTTAATCTTAAATGTTGTCTTTAGTAATCCCAGTTAATATTGCGAAGATGTTAGAACAGTCAAGTGTTACTTTAGTTAACTTAGTATTTGTTATTAGAATAATATTAATTTGTATTATTTAAACCATTGTGATGCTCTAAAAAAATTAAACGTTCCGGAATCTTTATGTTACTAAATTATTTATATCAAATGTATGTTTTTTATAGCTTATTTGTTTAATGCTATGCTATATGTGAGATGGAAATTGATTTTTTTTTTGGTAACTAAAAAATTTTGGAAATATAATAATATATTTTAATAAAAAAAATCCATTTTTTCTGGCAACTAGTGACATTCTCTGTAAGCTGTAAGTAAAGTTTTACGATTAATGTTTTAATTATGTAGTTAATGTATTTTTTTCTTACTATGAAAGCTGTGTTTAATGTAGTAAAGATGATTTTTGTAACTTAAGTCATACTTGTAATTTTTTTTAATTTAACAGAATTTTTAATTTAACATTCTGACAATTATCAACATTTTAGCTATGTATTTAATATTAATTAATTTAAATAACTTTTGTGGTTTTTTTCTTAATTTCACATACAGAGAATTTTTTTAAAAAAATCCTTTGACTAAGGTACTGTAAGGTAACTGTATGCGTGAATAATGATTATCTGTACTTAATGCAATGATTCCACTCGCACTTCAGTGCCTGAGTATTATATATTTATAATTTGATGTTAAATAAAATTTCAATAAAAATATTTGTGTAAATCATGTAAGTTTTTTTATTTACATAAGCTATTCATTTATTATTTCATCCATCCGTTCTATTCGTTTAGACTCAACGATTAATTTTTCTAATATTTTCTGAGTACCTGTTAGAATAATTCTAAGGAAATATAAAAAAATATTTTGTTCATATTTTCATAATTAAATTAATTGTGCAACTTTTTTAAATAAAATATTTTTTACTTTAAAAACTTGAAGTAAATACTTTTAAAAAAAATAATACTTTTTTTACTTTCATCCATCGGACACAACGTGTTTTTTTAAACTATAACACGTCTCAATCAATAATAATGTAAAATAAAACAAAAATAAGTTATAAAAACCCCGTTTATTCTAGCATCATTTTCGATACACTATAAGTATATACACTATACACATATTCACACAAATAAATATAATAATAAAAAAATAATAAAATAAAATCAACAGCCATCTTTGATAATCTCACATAATACAAGACACTTTGTTTCTTTTACACCAAAAAAAACTAACAATTACATCTAAATTTTCTTAGTTATTAAGAAAAAAATATATAAGAATATTCTTAATAAAATCATAATTAACAAAAATGAATATCTATCTCGATTTTATTATTTTGTTTAAAGTAAACTAAAGAGCTATGCAAATTCTAATTTTACACAGACATATTTTAAAAAAAGCCCATTAATATTTTTAAGACGTAAACGTCAAATCACATTTTTTATAATTACAAGTATAACTGATTCATACATAGAGCGTTTATTGAACTAGTTTTATTTTAATATAAAATACAGTTTATTCACATATAAATAATGATTTGTATATGCTACAAAAATCATTATAATGATAATAATCATCATTGTAATCATAATTCATTACTGAAGAACTAAACAAAAGTTAATTAATTCAAGCAAAGCTTCCAATGAGTTTAAAATTCATTTTAATGAACATAAATTCTAAGTAATCGAAAAAAAAATTATGCAATAATTGAAACTAAAAATACATAAGAGGAACGAGGAGTAAAATTTGAATATATTTTACTATATCGAGTAGCTATAACAAATTATAATTCAATACATAATGTAATTGTCTTGAGTCAGGAAATGAATGAAAAACTTAGCTGGGTTCATTAATTTTAGTTTTTTTTCGTGCCTGCACAGCAGTTTGGGCAAAGGGAGCAGTGTTTTTTAATTTTCTGCTTAATTTTTAAAACATTGCAAGTTGAGTAGCGGAAGACAACGCCGCATTTTATGTACCAAAGCGAGACATGAAAACAATTCATTCCCCCGAGTGGGGACCGAACCCACAACCTTCGCGGCTCTACTATGCCACGATTTCATTATCCTTATCATCCTTAATATGTGGATACCAAAATATAATAAAATACTTTGAAAACACCCTAACTTCGAGTTATCATTATCGCTACAATTATCATTATTGCTATAATCATCACTATCATAATTTCTATATCATTTTAATGATTGAAAGCTTATAATTACTTTTGGATCGGATCATTTTAATTAGACTTTGCGATCTTAATATAAAACAGATTAGTCTAAAATCCAGTATTAAAAATATTAAAATATTTTAATATATATTTTTAATTTCTTAATAAACAATAAAATGTGAACTATAATCATCAAATAATATATACAGCTATATATCAATTAACCCAAATATATATATAACATTTCCAAATGGTTTTATATATTGTTATTTGTTTGAATAAAAAAAAACCAACATTGACTGGTTCCAAGTCCATAATAGTAAGTAGAATAAGTTTATTTTTCGTTCCTTTTTTATTATAAGCTAATATAATAAGCAGCTTGTAATAAATAGTAGATAATTAAATTTTATCATATATATATATATATATTTGTTTATATCTGAAAATTTATAAAAATTGTTAATAATAGGAGCATACCTGTATTTCCGATCCCCACCAAGATTAAGAACCTGGCTTAGTACAAGCGTCAGTCTCACATGAATGTAAGCAAAATTTTTATAGCTGCACGATGTGTCGCATATAACAGATTCCCCACTTCCGGCGGAAGTCAATGCCACGTTTTGCCTTGTTACCAGAGCGAAGAAAATAAAAATAGTAATATTTATTATTATTTAATAATTGATTATTAAAATTTTATAAATCAAAAACGAACATCACGAACAACTTATTACGTTATCACGTAATATTATTGTCCGTTACCCAACTTTACAAAAAAACTGTTTTTCTTTTTGCATAAATTACATTGTATTGAAAAATAAAATATTTTTATTATTACTTAAAATATGAATTATTTAAAATGTGTGCTTTAAACGAAATTACTTTAATGATGGTCCCAATCATTACAATATTTTTTAGAAAAATAGTTGACGAGAACCTAACTAAGTAAAACTTTTACGATTAAGTGCCTAATTGTTGTGGTCATAGTTTTCATAAAAGGTTTAATTTCATCACTATCATCAGTTTCATATTATTTCAATGAAATTACTAATGATTTACGTATACCGCCACTTAATGTAATATGCGCATGTACAATTAAATAAAAGTCAATATCACGGATGTTGCTTAATCATCACAAAATCCATCACATCATCATATTTTAATGTCCTCCTACTCTTTATCATTACAAAAATTACCAACACATACTAATTATGCTACCGCATCCATGGTTGGTGCTTTATCAGTATCATGGTGTGACGTAATGATCACTCGATGGTCGGTTCTTTGTCACTATCATGGCTTGGCGTGTTAGTGTCTGTTATACGTGGTACAGTAGGTGTGATGGCTGGAGCGTCCTTCTCTAAGGTTCTAAACGACCAACCTCCCGCGCCATCGAATTCTAATACATGAGTGTGGTATTTCCTGAAATTTGATAAGAAAAATTAATAAATTAAATTTGTTTTTTGAGGTCGTTGTGGTGCAGTCGCGGCACACTTCTGTTGTTAACGCGATAATTGTGGTTTCGATACCTACTCGAGGGAATTCATTTAATATATTATTTGTTTGACAATATACGTTGTATCCTGCATATAGCAGGGTAGCAAGAGGGATATCTATCATTACGACACTACGTTTCCACTTTCCGCCAAATTTTGGACGTATTGTGTGTAGCGTGGCAGAACTCATCGTCGCGTTTTGCCTTGTCACCAGAGCGAAGAAATTAAAATATTAAATATTTCATTGCCTTGAGTGGACATCGAATCCACAAGCGTCGAGTTTACAATGTGTCACTGCGCTACAATTGTATCAGTATGTTGAATAAAAGCATATATGATAATGATAATTGTAATAAACTTACCAAACACTCGGTCGATGCGTGATGGAGAGTAGAGTGATTCCCTCTTTTATAGCCTCTTCGTACATAACTACTTCAGTTTCCATGGATACTGCGCTCGTGCATTCATCGAGGAGGGCGTATACTGGTCTGAAAATAATATATTTTGATGATTAAGTGAAATAGAAAGAAATAAAGATTAACAAAAAAAGTTAAATATATAATAAGTAGTTATTTTTGTTAAATTTAAATAAATAACTATATGAATTTGTGTTGTCAGAGTGGAAGTATGTATGGCTACTAAGCCATAGGTTAGAGAACTTGGATGATTTTCGAGAGGCGCTGGTTCAAATATGGCTACGTTGAAACTTTTACATAATGATGTTATATAATTATTTATTAGTTAGAGTGGGATAACTAAATAAAAAAAACTTATTATACGCCACTTACGATGGAACAATATTAGAAAATATTAATAAATTATGAATTTTCGTTGATGTTTTTAAAAAGATAATAGTTTTGATATTCACGTACTTCATTGTTTCCGTTTAAACGAAAATAGTCCAAATTCATCTAGAGATGATTGTTTTTATTTATAACATACAATGATATCAAATCTCGTCACCTGTGGTAGAACATGCGTGCGCAGGCGAGGCGCTGCTTCTCGCCGCCCGACAGCGTGGCGCGCCAGTCGCGCACGGCGCGCAGGCCGCCGTGGCGCGCCGCGCACGCGTCCAGCCGCACCACGCGCAGCGCGTGCGCCGCGCGCGCCTCCGCCGCCCCCGCGCCCTCCGCGCGCGCCGGGTACGTCACCTGGTCCAGCAGCGAGCCCTCCGACATGTACGGCCTGCCCACAGTAGTAATACTTTAATTATTCATATGTGGGTGGCTTTGTGATCTCCATAATTCAGTGTTTTGTGAACTGTTCATAAATAGGTGGCTTCAGGATATCCATTGGCGCCAGAAGTATAGTTTTAAAAATTTATAATAATTCAGTGATTAGTGAGCTGTTCATAAAATATTATGATAGTTTTAGTACAGTATAGTGATCTATTAATTCTACAATTGCGATTACCTCGATCGATTATTCACGCCACGTGATTTCTCATTCTGATAACGCTAAAACTCCTTCATGTATAACGTTACAAAAACACAATAAATTAAATATATACAGGGTGGAAGTGTCAGCACCACATTAAATGAAACCACAGTTTTAACTACTCTATAAAAGCCTAATATAATTCAGAAAAAAAATAAATTCCCAAAAATGAAAAAGTTTTTTTTTCAAACAAAATAAATAATAAAATTGTCATTTTAAAACAAAACGCCATTTGTAAGGATGACGCACGCACACATAAACCTATCAAAGGAACACCGCCGCACACGCCTCATTTCTAAATCGAGTCGTATGTATTAGCGATAAAGTTTAAAGTTGTTTAACCTTTAGTAGTACTTTTTGTAGTAGTAAGCGTTTATGTTGTTGGGATCTATACGTAATTGCGTCACACGAAATACAGGTATGGATAAAAATCGTGAAATGAAAAAAAATCCTACGTCCAAACTGTTGAGGCATCTTGATTAATTTCTTTAGGTATAGGTTTGAAACATTTTACCCTATATGCTGTTTCCGTAAATGGAGCGCTGCCTCTTCCACTCTGTATATATTGTCCACAAGTTATATATCAAGTCAATAGTGTCAACTTACAAAAAGCTAATCCAACGAAACGAAACCAGCTCTCAACAATGACCTTAACAATTGCTTTTTGAAAATATAATTTACAAAAACAGCAATCATTAACTTCTCGAGAAATCATCAACGATGATAATTTATTCATATACGAAACAAAAGTGTCTTAACCCTTAATTTGGCAGAATTTTTTTTTTTACATAAACCGATTTTTTTATTGAAATCGGGTTTAAGACGTTTTAAGGCATTACAAAAAAATACGAAAAAATATCTTTACGTTTCAGTTTTCCTGAAAACTCATGTATGACACAGCATACATTGCCAAGTGAATAGAAAACCAAGGGACCAAAGTCGTGTATGCTGGGATATACATTGCCAAGTGCAGTGACTAATGAAATACCGACGGAAGTGAGTTCTAAAACTTATGAAATTTCGACGGGAGTTTATCCAGGAGCAGGAATAGCAAAAAAAATACAAAAGATAATAATAGTATAAACGTTTATTGAACTGAAATGACTAATTTACGCCTTTACATGGTAATCTAATTGACAGTTTCTGGGATTCTTCCCTGTTACGGAACATAGCCGCACTTTGCATTTCATGCACAATACAGTGGTAAGCTTCTGACATAGCTTGCACCTGCCTTGAGTGGTCATTATCATAAAATGACCAATGGCATCGTATCGTAACGATTCCACTGGGTTAGCTGATGGCACACCTTTTCTGGCTTTGTCATTTTTATCAGCACGACCAAATTTTTTCAGGCCTTCGTATATTTCGTACCTAAAATCTTTTAGAGGTATATATTGCTTGCTT